>PVHY01005453.1:70169-83258 GCA_004024945.1 Uropsilus gracilis | reverse complement strand
GTAGCATTCATTTGTAAAGCCATCAGATCCTGGGCTCTTGTTTTTAGGCAGAGTTTGATGACTGCTTCAATTTTGCTGCTTGTGATTGGTTTATTTAAGTTCTCTATATATTCCTTGTTCAATTTTGGATAGTTGTATCTTTCTAAGAATCTATCTCATCCAGTTTGTTGTATTTCATACTTTATCTTTATGTATACTTTATTCACAAAGCCGAGGCATAGAAACAAAATGTAGTGGGATTAAGACACCCTGACTAATTTACATACATCAAGTTTTACTTGTGCTGGGCTATCTGCTTTGACCAGGCCTGCCTGTTCTCCCTCTAGTGAGAGCTATCTGTTCATTCCCAAGGTTGTTTGTTTTGCCCTGTTATGTTTTCCCTTACAGTGCTCTCATGACCAACTAGTGCAACACTGTCTAGGCTCTTGCCACTTATCACTAAGAAAGTGGAGAGTGAATAGAAAACCAGAGGAGAAAGTTCATTTTTACATACTGGGAATGGAGAGGACAGGCATGGATGACTCTGGTTGGGATCACAGCCAGGTGTCTGTAGCTGTGGAGATAGTCTAAAAAGTGTGAAAACAACCATGTCTTTTAGATAATTACCTCATGTGTGGAAAAGCATTTGAATCTAATTAGTTGATTTAAAATTTTATTTGATTTTATCTGTTTTTGTAAGAATAGATTCTTTTAATTTTTAAACAATATTGTGGGTAAAAGCAATGATGAAAAAAAAAAAACTAAAAAGAAAACTCTTCAAATCTATCCCCCAAGAAATAGCCCTTTATACCAGGGAACATGATTCTAATCATCTCTCTGCAGATCTGTAAGATATTTCTGTATACATGGGCAGATAAAAGCATCTGGGTCATTACATTCCCCTAATCCAAGGGTCACTATCTACATAGAATGCAGATGATGAGGATAGTCAGTTGGATGAGAGTGTGGACAGACTTTCTATAAGTGGTCTCGTTTTTAAAATAGATGTAGTAATTTTTTGTTCAGTAAATACACAAACAAAAGAATTGTTAGACTTCAAATATTTCTTCATCACAAAACACAATACTTCCTCTTTTAGAAATCTCTCAATGATTAAAAAAGAGTAGAATTTGCTTTTTGTTTCAATGAAATGTTAAACAATGTTAACAATGAAATATTAAACAATGTTAACAATGAAATATAAAAAATATCTGTTGGCTGCTAAGAATTATGAAGACAAGAACCCTCTTACATGTGACCTATGTTTGTGAGCTTCTTTATCTTTATACTCTCAAGACTTGTCATTTTTACATTCAGTTGGTACTTTCCAGTGTTCTTAATATGAAAATGGATAAAAAGAACTCACCACATGTTCTTTTGCCAACACTTATCCATTCCTGTTTTTAATATTTTGATTCATTTCTTAACTAACTGGATTGTTGACATCAAATAAATATAATCTTTACAAGAAAAGTACTCTGCATAATATATCCTGAGGTCTTATTTAAATATTTCTATTTTTACTTATATGCTGCCATGCTGAAAATATTTTTTGATTCTACTTTCTTCTGAACTCCTCATGTTTTGGCATTGTTTCAGGCATTGAACTTACTGGGGAGAGAAGTGTGATGGCAATTTCTTTTTCTTTTGTGGCATATTATTTTTTCTCCTATTAAATTAATTCCACAAACAAACCGGTAATTTCCTTTGACTGAGAATTTGTTATCATAATTTGAGATACAGTTTTTTACTCTTATAACTTTAGGGATCTTAAGAAAAGTCTTGTAGCAGCTTTGAATAGTTAGGGAGTGTATATGTTACAAGCAGAATAGGGAGTGTATATGTTACAAGCAGAATACCAGATAATATGTCTGGTTTTGTATTCTAAATCCATTATCTTTGGTTTTTGTTCCTTCTCATGCTCTAGCAAGTAAAGTTCTATAGCTCTTCTTGGGTTGAGTGATTTCAATCACTCAACAGTTGCTAGAAAGATAAAAAGAAGTATAACAGGAGAATTATACTATATGTAATATAAAATATATTAATACATATATTAAAAAGTATAACAGAAGTATAAATTATCATTATTATTGGTGAGAAACATCCATTTTTTGGTGGAAGGTTGTAATAAGTTGTGAACTAGCAAGTGTAATATACTGGATGTATAATCTAAGATAAGTTTTGAAAGATTCTGCCTGGCCAATATTCTGTGATTTGCTGTGACACATTAATAACAAGGATAAAGATATGAACAGAAATTTCTTTCTGGAATGGGTAGATGAAGTGGCTAGAATTCTGTGAGGTGAAAATATTTCTGCAAAGTTCCCCCCCCCCCCCCCCGCAAAGACGATGCTTGTCATTTCGGTGTGGACATCTATGTCCACCAAGATGAGTTTGTATTTATGGAAGGAAAAAGAGAAAATCCAATGGTAGTATACATGGTGCTTGGAGGGCAGGAGAACTTGAAATAATTATTCCAGACCTAGATCTGCCCTGCTTATATCTACATGATACAAGAGATTATATTTTGAACAATAATTTGCCAAAATCAAGTCACTGGAAATCCCAGAGGATTTAAAAAAATATTTTAGTGGGCCATAGTGACACTCTGTATGCATGGAAGAAACATAGCATGTATTAGTATGAATCTCATGTCACTATATAGATATTATATATATATGCATATAGATATATGTGTATGTATGTGTGTGTGTAGTGTTTGGTTTGTTTAAAAAGTTTCTTTCTTATCACTGGACCATACCTTTGGGGCACCCTGGATATTGACCATGTGTTGTACGTTTGGATGATTTAACTCCCTTAGATTAACTTCCTTAAATCTAACTGACTGAAAAATCATGTTCAGGATTGCAATACCTCTTGCGATGGGCTGGCATTGAGCTTGATAAAGCAGTTTGTTCATGTGATGAAGTTCCTGACTTTTGTTAGCAATGCAGGTAGCAAAACAAGTGTTCCCCTTCGCTGGTGCCAGGAGAGCTCTCAGGAGTTTTCCTGAACTCATAATCTGCAAGTGAGATGTAGACCTCTCTGAGTCTCAGTCCCTTGATTCAGTGTACTACCAAAGTGCCTTTAATTGCCAGTAGTTCTTTTTCCCTCCCTTACCTTGGCTGGAATGAGCTGCCCAATGAAGAGGAACAGTTCAGCTTCACTGGAATCCTCTTTGGGCCCAGATAGTATTCAGAGAGATATTAGAAAATTAATTTAGGTCACAAATGTCAAGCTCTACGCAAATTGTGAGAAATCATTTTCTTTGGCCAAGAAATTGCCTGCTTGCAGACAAAGACTGCACTGTATTTAAAACATTTTTTTTGTTAGTTGCCACTTTAAAAAATAGGAAATATCTCACAAACAACCAGATTTTTATCTTTCATTGTGAAATGAGATACGACAGTCATACCCAGTCTACATTTGCAATGGTAATACCAGATCCAGTGCTGCAATGGAGAGTTGAGGAATAGGTGTCTTCTTGACACAGGCTTGTGCTCTCCAGTTAACCAGGGTTATGAGTCTCCTGATAGAGAGGCCAAGCAGTGATTCCCATTTCTTACACTCTTTTGCTTATATTTTTCTTCAGGTACAGCTGCCACTGATGAAAATGCACAAGATGAAATAAACAAACAATGGATTTCTTTTCTTGACCTGCTTCACTCATCTATATTACTTAGTTTATTAGTTGCTTGAAATGATAGAAGGAAAAGGTGGTTCCATTAGGCCAAGATTAGAATGCACATTAATATGATGACTAGTTCATAGAAAAATGACAGCTCCTTCTACATAGCCAACATTTCCTATCATGTAGATTTTTTGTTTGGAGTATGAATGAACTATTGGGGTGAAAAAAAAAAAAAACAATGGTAATCAGGGTCTATTGAATGTCCTTAATCACTCCCAGTCACATATAACTTCCTGGTTTTCTTACCTGAGTTTCATTATTGCCAAATTTGGAGACAATGTGTTGCAAGTCTCATGCCTGAACCATACTGATAAGTAGTTTGTGTGTGAACCTAACCAATGACCCCAGGCTAACAATCCTTGTGAGCCACTATTCCAGAATCATGAGTTCTGTAACTACAAGCTCCTTTGCAACTATGCAGCCAAGGGGAATATTTTCCTTGTCTAAACACAAGGTGTCACTTTACTTTCTCTGGTCCAGCTTTAAAGTTCTTAAGCTCTTTAAAATAATTTTTAAATTTATCTTGGAAGACTAATACATTCCCTTGGTTTGTATTCAAAAAGTAAAAATGGTACGTAGTGAAACATCTTCCTCCCACACCTGTCCCCCAATTATCAAGCATTCCTCATTGAAGGCAAATGATGTTAACAGTTTCTAATATATTATTTCAGAAATTGTTTATCCCCCAATTTTTCAAAATGCGATCTTTGGGCCCTTATGCCATTCCCAAGTTACATTAAGGAAGTCTGTGAGGGCAAAACTGTTGTCATAACGATATTAAGATTTTCACTTTTGCACTGTCCTAGTGATGTAAAAACAATACTGGCTAAAACCATTGACACTTTGACATGAATTAAACAGTAACACTAAAATATACTAAGAGTAATCATATTCTTCCTTGCGGCATACTTGCAGATAAAAACATTTACATTTCACTTAAGACTGTCCTTCATGAGGCAGGAAAAGTTAATAACTTTAGTAATCTTGACTTTTGAGTACCTTTTTAATGTTCTATCAGGTGCAAAGCAAAGTACAGCAGGTCCTCGAAAAACATCATTTTGTTCAATGTTCTTTCATTATAATGTTGATAAGGGAAAAAAAAAACCAACAATTTCCACCAACAGTGAAAGAAAAGACATTATTTGAGGGCTTGCTTTTATAATATGTGATTTCACTTGAAACTAAATTTTCTAAGAACCTATTGAAGATGTTAGTGAGGACTATGATATATAAGTATGCATGAAGCACTTTTGTTCTATACTCACATAGCAGATTTGCACTCAAGTGGTTGTTTGAGTTGAAAATCTAACTAGTTATATGTTTTCTTGAAAGAATGACACACAAACATGATTGTTTATGTGAATGTGTGGCAAATATTTTCTTTAAATTAACAAAATGTAACAGCTATCTGCAGGAAAACAACAATACAAGCCATAAATTATAAATTTGAACTTTTAAGTAAATTTCGAATTTTGGAGAACTAGTATCCCCAACAGTAAGCTCAATAGCTTCCCAATATATAAAAATGTTTATGATTAAATTGGTGTGCTTTAACAAATACAATTTTTTGATATTGTAAAATGTGATGTTACATTTAAAAGATTTGTATAATTCAGTGGACCAATATTTCTAAAATGACCAATGTCTGATCTTTAAAATAATTATTCAAAGTAGAAAGGCAGATCAACAGATTTTAATATAAAATAATTGGTTACAAATAACTCTTTGGGAGCTTCAAATACTACATCGTAATTAGCCTCTAAGAAAATATTAGCTGTCCATTTTGGGTGTATATCAAAGAATATAATTATCTAAAAAGGTTCTTAAGAATCTTGTGTTTTCCACCCTCTTTTATGTGTTAAACCAGATTTTCTTCATATTCATTAGCCAGAATGACAAATCACAAAATATTAAATGCAAAAGCAAATGTGACAGTCTAGATGTCAAACATTCAAGACATTTGCAAAAATATACCAAACATTCAAATTTTTAGTTTGGAAAATAGTGATTTTTTTCATGAAAGATACATTCTTTAAATATTATTATGTTTTTCACATGATGTGAGGGGTATGGAAGCTATGCCATTTCTTTTATAAGGGCACTAACCCCATTCATAAGGACTCTGCCTTAAGGACTTAATCACAGTCATCACATTGGGGGTTAAATTCTACCTATTAGTTCCAAGGAAAGACAAATATTCAATCTGGAGGAGTGTGTGTGTATGTGTGTATACACACATGCGTGCAAGTGTGCATGGATATTATTCTTATTGTATGTAAAATATTGCACTTATATTACTTTTGTAATAACATGTCTTCAAAATTACCTCATATTAGGTCATACAAATCTTTCTTATCCTTTCTATGTCCACATATTATCTCTTTGTAACAATTCACCATAAATGAATAATTTTTTAAAGTTACTTTGTTTGTATAGACAATGAATAACTTTATACCTCTGTCATGTCATACATACATGTATGGAAGGTCAGAGGCAGAAATGTTGGTCAAAGATTAAGTCAATTTGTAAGTTTGATACCTGCTGCAAAAAACAATACAAGCACTTTTTTTTTTTAAAAAAGCATTCTATTACAGTTTTATAAAAATAACCATGTCAACATTATATGTAAGTTGGAGTCTGGCATATGCAGCAAGAGTTTTATGGTATATTCAAACATTAGCAATTTCCATGTTCCAGAGGAAAACTGATTTTAAAAATAAAAATTAAGAAAACTTCAAAGTGTGTTAATGTTTATTGCCCATTATGTTCTATATCATGAAAGCAATCTGGGAGAAGTCATAAAATTTTGACATTGGTTTGGTATATAGTTGAAACGATTTGGCAAGTCTTACCATAGGCACTGCAGCAGCTGCCAAGGACTGTTAACAGTGAACAAAAGTCCCAACATTGTAAGTTCCAAATTTATAGTGGCTAGTGGAGATGGACCTTGTCATTTCAGAGGCGAGGCTTCAAAGACAGGGAGAGATGGATTGCAGACAAAGACTTGTGGACAAGCAAGGTAAGATCTTGAGTTCATGCTCTGACCCTGCTTGTAAACTCAGTTGGTAAGTGATATAATGTTACATCTTCAGTGTACATGTGTGTGGTGGAGAGGCAGTGAAAATTTAAAATGTTTAAATAAATTTAAAGAAGTGAAAGTCATGTTATCTCACCTCAGATGACAATAATTCTTCCTTTTTTTTTTGGTATGTATCCATTTTTTGCTTATTGTATATCTCTCACTTTATCTTCATATACCAACTTAAATGACATCTCTTTTGGAAAGCCTCACGAGTCCCTTAAATTCAACACAAGTTGTTTTCATTCATGTCCCCCTAGCATATTGTACTTTATCTACCAGAACAAATACAGGATGTCTAAAATTACTCAAGTATTGGCAACATATCCACTGCATTTTAAAAACTAAAGGTTGATGACATATGTCTTACAGAAAGCTTTATTCCCAGAACCTAGCATTGTGCCTGGTATATAGTATATGCTTGGTAAATATCTGTTGAATTGAGAAATAAATAAAAATAGTTATTTGGCTGCACTCTGAGTTCTAAATACACATAAATTTGAATTTAAAACCCTTAAATCTCCCAGCAAGTACTTAATTTTTTTACATTTTTAAAATTTAAACAATTTATTTATATACAAATTTCACATCTCTGTGATCTTTGAGGTTCACCCGCCCCCCAAGTTGTGTACTTCAATTTGGTTGTTGGCTTGTTTTGACTTTTCTTCATGGATTTTTGTTTATCTTTCCCATGTCCCATAGAGTAGTGAAACCATTTGGTTTCTGTCTTTTTCTTTATGACTTGTTTCTGCTAATATGAATTCTTCTAAGTCCATCCATGTTATCATAAAATCCTCCAATTTGTCACTTTTAATTGATGAGTAATATTCCATTGTGTATATATACCAAATTTTTTTTCATCCATCATCTGTTTTCTGGCATTTCGGTTGCTTCCATGTCCTTGCAATTACAAATAGTGCTGCAACAAACATCCGAGCACAGATGTCCCTTTGTACCCACATTGAAGTCTCCTTTGGGTAAATTCCCAAGAGAGCAATCCAACAAGCACTTTAAACAACACTATTGTCACATCATTTGTCTTTAGTATCATATAAATTTCAAGCAAAATAAATATACATGACTATCTTATAGTTTGATAGAGCATAAAATTCCATTTATCTTTTTTTCTCTATTGTCCTTAGAGATGGTAATAATGTTATTTACCTTATTGGCCATTAGTGGCCATGTGAACCTAATAGAAAAAAACAGATTCTCCAAGAAGGGATAGAATAAATCACATAAGTTAACAGTCAATAATCATATAAAATATCCACATTACAGCCCAGTAAAACATTACTTAAATAGAACTATTAGATAAAAGATTATTCTATATATTAACCAAAATTCACTTATTTTTCTAAATAAGTTCTAAATTGCCTTATGTCAGCTAGAGAAATCAGACTCTTAAGATGTGCGGTAACAGTGTCATCTTTTAATTCTAAACTTTCTATGTGTCAACTCACAATGAGCAAGGACCATGCAAGGAGAAACCAAGAAAAGATGCAACTTCAAGAAACCTCTTTTCTGTGTTCCCTATACATTATGCTCCGTTAAGGCAATGTCATTTTCAGTTCCTGTGAGAAGACATTACTTATCCTTACCTAGTCAGAATTCATTGTTTCCTGATCTATACAACTGATTGTATTGTTTTCCCACACACATTCATGATTTTTCTCATTGATGTTGTATTTTCTGATAGAAAAGGGACTTCTTGGTGCCCTGTCTCTTTCTCAGGAAAGAGAAAGCTAGACAAAATTAAAAGAAAAAAATTAAGATTTAGATGGCAAAGATAATAAATCATTTCAAGAATATTATGAATTAGCTTAAACACTGGCACCAGGATTGGTTAAATCTTAACATTAACATTTAGAAATTTGTCATATTGGTGAGAAGACCACCTCTCTCAAACCTCATCTGATGTACATGTATGTATAGTATTGCTCCTGTGTGGCAGTGAAAGGGACCTGTGATGAGATTTTATTCCAGTAATTAGAGTGTGTTATGTGAAAAAATGGGGGATCTTTCATATGTAATTAATGTTCTTAGTCATTTACCTTGAGTTAGTCAAAAGGTGGGTCTTGGGTGGGTCTGACCTAGTCAGGTAAACCCTTTGAAGTGAGATTTCCCTGAAGTGAGACTTTCTTGCCTGACTTAACTGCAGGAAACTCTAAAGCTGATAACAGAAAAACCTCTTCCCTCTACCCCCCAACCTCCAGTCCAAGAAACAGGGAACAAGGAAAATGGCCTTTGGTCAAGGATGAGGGGTGCTTTGGTGTTGGGTGTAATATAGTAACACACAACTGAGCAGATGGGAGACTCTACTTCTAAATCACATACAGTGTTGTATGTAAGGAACAGCACTTAATTTAAAAAAAAATGATAAAAGAAGAAAAGGAAGAAAGAAAAAAAAAGGGGTTCAGATCTATAACCACAGAGAACCAGAGAGCAGAAATCCGCCCACAACCACATGAATTCGGAAGAAGACTCCATACCTTAGGACCTTCACCTTGGGTTATATGACTCATAGAACCTGTATAATTAAAAAAAAAAAAGTTTTGTTTTTAGTAGTTACATTTTTGGTAATTTGTTACATAGCAGTAGAAAACAAATACACTGCTTTACGGAAAGATATTTAGATTATAAGCAACTGGTTTCCACTAACGTTACATTAAAAATAAAAAGTGGAATTCTTTGGAACAAAATTTGGTATGTCAAAGATTTGAAGGAAGAAGTAAATGATCAGACTTTTGGGATAACAGGTTCTGGGGTTGCTCTGAGGAAATCATTTAGGAATTTAGGAATGCTTTGAAACACTTTGAAACAACCTACAAGTCACTTTACCATGTCATTTGGCCTGCATATGGAAACTCCTGACACAGTTCCAAACAGTTCCACTAACCTCGCTTCCATCACTCAACCATTCCTCCATGTCAGGAAGATTTTATTGACAAGTCCCAAAAATCACACACAATGAACCTAAGATTGCCCTAAAGGGAAGTTATGGTGTTGTTAATGAAAAAAAAAAATGTAGAAAAGGAATTTTGGGCAATCATAAAAATATAATCTCATCTTGTTACCTCATCGGGTTGTCAAGAAGAAACCATGAATTAGTACAAATCAAGTGTTTAGTTCTTGGTACACATTAATCATTCAGTAAAGTTTAAGCATAATTATTAGGCACCAGGGGGGCTAAACCTCATCTAAATGGTAAAATAAAGAGTTTTTCATATTGATGATAAAAAGAAAGATCTCACCTGAATGAGAAATATCTTCCTACCATCAAGAAAATAGGTTGAGGTGCCTGTTGCTATCTAAGTGATTTATAATTAAAAGGTTATCACAAGATAGGAAGCTATAGCTTCCTAAATGCAATTTGTGCTGATTATTGCCATATGCCTCCAAACCAAACCCTAAGGGACAGACTCTTCCAAACTCCAGTGGCTAGGGAGGGAAGCCAGCTACCTTTGCACATCGAAGTCTTAGTGGTAGTCTCTCAGCTTTGATGGTAAATATGCGGATAGTGTTTAAGTTCATCCATCCGGCTCAAATCCTGACTCAACAATGAGAAATTTTAGAAAGATAATTCAGATGTGAAATAACAGTCACATTACTGAGTATCATTAGTAGAATGCATAACAACTCTTAAGTATATGGTATTCAGTAATCTGATTGTATTTGAGAGATGGGCTTTCCTTTGATCTTTTTGCTGAATGACATTCTTGATCAGGACACCCATTGATCCTAGGTCAGTCTGACCATCAGGTGTTGTTATTTCTTGCCGGAAACATCATTGCTAGCTGAATTTACCTTCCATTCCATTTTATTCTACCTCACTAGTATTTATTGAGCTCCCATTATGTGCAATGAACTGTATTAAGTACTATGATAGAATAAAGATAGGTAGCAGATAAGACAGGATTCATGACCTTAGCATATTTTATTATCTGAACAGAGAGACAAATATTTATAAGGACCAGGGAGAGTTTAGAGCAGAATGTGACAAGTGGTAAATTTCCAGTGTAATTACCTGGAGTTTTACATTCTAGAAAAATGTGAGCCCTTCTCAATTATAAGCCCATCTGGGACAAGCAGTACTCTATCTATCTATCTATCTATCTATCTATCTATCTATCTATCTATCTATCTATCTATCTATCTATCTATCTGTCTGTCTGTCTGTCTGTCTGTCTGTCTGTCTGTCTGTCTGTCTGTCTGTCTGTCTGTCTGTCTATCTATCCATTTTCTGTCATTGCTGTACTTTTTGTATTCCAAAGCTCCTACTTATTATACATAATGAAAGATGCATTAAAACAAATTTTAAGTTGTGGTAAAATATACATAAAAGTTATTCTAATAATTTTGTAGTGTACAGTACAAGGGCATTAAGTACATTCATACTTTCACAAAACCACCACCATCATCCATCTCTTAGAACATTTCTGACTGTGAAAAATTGAAACTTTATCCACTAAACAATTTTTTTTCTTCCCATTTTCCCTTCTCTCCCCACATCCCCATCCCTGGCAACAACAATTTTACTTGCCATCTCTGTGAAATTTACTACTCTAGGTACCTCACATAAGTGGAACCCTACAATATTTATCCTTTCGTTACTTCATTATTTCACTTAGCATAATTTCTTTAAGGTTCCTCCATGTTCCAGCATTTGTCAGCTCTCTTTTCATTTTATAGGGTTAAATAATATTCCACTGCATGTATATATTACATATTATTTATTCATTCTCCTATTGGTGAATATTTGTGATGTTTCCACCTTTGGCTATTGTGATTATGTGACTATAACACATGGATACACATCTTTTCAAGTGAGTTAGAAACATTGACAGTTCAAATAGAGAAAAGGAATTTCAACCTTGGCATGAACAAAAGAAAAGTACTGGGTTTGCTTAGTATGACTTACTCATGGATTTGTGGGGGTGCATTGGTTGAAGATGAAAATGTCAATCCATGTCATTACTTACAGGGCACTAAATATGATACTAAGGAGATCAATTTTTCCAAAGTTATGAGAAACCATTTAAGGATTCTGAGGAGAGTAATATTACCGACTCTATCCAGGAGGAAGATAATTGTAATGGCAAGGATGTAGTTAGAAATATAGGGTTGTAGTCCTGGCAGGAAACAAAGTAGGACAGTGCAGAAGAAAAACGGAAGAAGGACTAGGGGAGATATGTTGCAGAGGGTACAATCAGTGGGCTCTGTTGCCCATATGGATGTGAGGGGCCAGAAGAAGATTTAGTTAAATCAGTGACTGGAAATATGGTAACATTATAAATGGAACTGAATGCAGAAGGAAGAAGTGGCAAAAATAGTTACCATTTATTAAGCATGTATATATTTGGTATTTTGCAATCATTATCTCATTTCATCTTGATAATGGTTCAGTGAGGATTATTGTACATGGAAAGAAACCCAGCTTAAGTACTGGGAGTTACTGTCTAGTATCTAGTTAAGTGGTGTAATTGGAGTTTCAATCCAGGTTTAATTCCAAGGTTCAAGCTTATTTTTTTTAAACAGCCATACCATTTCATGTCTTCAAAGACATCATTATCCTTTTGATTGTATCTCTCAAGAAAACATAAGCCTGGAGTTTTCTAGAATGCTCATGTACAAAAATACAGTCACTCAAATATTAAGGGTAGTTGAGCAGGTAGAACTTAATTCTAGAGGCACTCATACATATCAGGTAGAAGAGAGAGAGGGAGGACCCAGGGACAAGTGAAAAGCCAGCATGGTGAACTGACAAAAATGTTGCATATGAAGACAGTTTCAAAGCACAGATTAGTTAACACCATCAAAAGTTTCTAGAACCTTAAATAGGAAGTAAACTGTGACCACCTTATCTGACTTTAGGAAGTCATTAGAGACTTCACAGGAGGGTGGGGGAGTGGTAAGGGGGGGTGGCCAGAAAGAAAACACAGTATTATTTGTGAATTGAAGAATGAGTAAGATGTAGGGAATAATGAGTAGATTGTAACCTATTGTTCAAGAAGTTTGGTAGCAAAAGAAGGGAGAATTTATGTACAGTGTTTGAAAGGCTGTAGCATTGATTAAAAAGAGTGAGCAGGTACAATTTTTTTATTGTGAAAAACTCAGTGGAGAATATCAGACTGAATGTTGGGAGGATGATGGAAAAAAACAGAAAATAGAGAGGATGTGGTCAAGACAACATTTGGAGGGACAGTTTGGGGAAGCAATAGGGATACTGTTCCACAGAAGATGGGGACATAAAGGGGTAGTGGAAGGAGAGAGAGAGAGAGAGAGAGAGAGAGAGAGAGAGAGAGAGAGAGAGAGAGAGAGAGAGAGAGAGAGAGAGAGA
>PVHY01005453.1:0-70069 GCA_004024945.1 Uropsilus gracilis | reverse complement strand
ATACAGAAACCCACATTTGACTGTCATGAGGAAAGAACTACTTTCTGGAAGAGATTTTCATAGAGAAAATTGGGGAATTGCTGAGATATGGTGACATGTTTCAAACTGAATTTCAAAATTTTATTCTTTTATGACTTGGAACCCATTGAGAAACCTCAACATAAAAAATGTTCTATTGATTCTAGTTTCTGAAAGAGAACCAAATGAAAGCAGAGCTGGTATAATTTAAAGTAACAGATTGTCTTCTTCTCATACACTGACATTCCATTCAGCATTCTACAAGAACAAAGTAATGTTCCAGATTTTTTTATGTACAGTTACACTTACTGTATTTATGTGACAAATTCAATTCCAGATATAGGTATTAACAACTGGAACTCAGTTACTTCCCTTACGAAAACTAACATAGGAATGTTATAACAAATATTTAGTTAAAAAGCTGAAAAGGACTTTGAAAATGTAAAAGTGTAATATAAATGCTAAATAAAGATAATATATTCTGAACAGCAGGCTCCTTTGAAATAAGGCCTATGAATTCCATTATCACTCTCTGTTTACAGGCTTTTAGGAACCTCCAGGAGGATTTTGCCTATGACATGCCTGTGACAAGCCACCTATGCCTAGTAATCAAAAGGGGAAGGGGTAGGTAAAATAAAAGGCAGATATAGTCATTTATACAATATTTCCTCAAGTCAGTCAATAAATATTTATTGCATACTTAACTGTATGCAGGTAAAATTCTAGGTGCTAGACATATTGCGAGGAACAAAACCAGCAAAAGTTCTGACTCACAAACTAACATTTAATTGATTACTAACCAAGTGCTAAAGATTATTCTTGCATTAAGTCATCAAATCCTCCTACAAACTCTATGAGTTAGGTACTGTTAATATCCCCATTTTACAGACATAGAAACTGCATTAAGTCATCAAATCCTCCTACAAACTCTATGAGTTAGGGACTGTTAATATCCCCATTTTGCAGACACAGAAACTGAACTGAGAGGTTCAGTTAAAATCACATATTAGCAAGTAGTGGAGGTGGCATTTATTCTGGCTTGCATATTTTATCATTGAGAACAAGTGATGGTGTATAGGACTAACAAAATTGACTTAGTTCCTTTGTTTTTAAGGGTAAAAGGAACAAATTACACACCTTGCTATTATTTAGCTCCTTTTGTTTATTTAATTAAAAAAATTACCAAATTTTCTGTAAGGGATGGGGAATTACTATGGTGAGACTGTTAAGTCAGAAATTGTAACCGCATGGAGAGTCTTCACAGTGACCACAGAGTGGCCAGGCCTCTCCAGGACTGGAATGACATTTGGGGATAGGACAGAGTATGGGGTATATTTGTTTTCTTTGTCTGGCCAGCTAAGTTCTATGCAGCCTTAACTTAGGCTTTTTAGTTCTGCGTAGCTTTTAATGCCAAAATGCTACTGAAACTATACTTTATCTTTTTCTTTCTGCGAATAGTCTAGTTTTCATATTGCCTATCAACTTTTATCTCTAAGGCCTCCAGTTCATATAGCCAAGCATGAGTATATGACTGCTCCATTTCATCATTTTTATTCATATGGGAAGCACTCAGCACTCCCACTGACTTATAGGCCACCTCCTGCTACTTGATTTAATCCTTAGACTAAAAGTCCACTCTTGGAGGAATCAACCATGGCTAGCAGGCCAGAGCAACTAAAAAGAACATTCTGGTATCAAGTTTTAAGGGTATGGGGGTTATTATGCCAGGCATGTTCTAAAATCTGAACTGTTCCTCTATTATTGTTTAGTTAAAAGGTTTCTGGATTTAGACTTTACTTAAGTGTGTTACAGAGAATTATAGTCCTTTTAATTTAGGAGTCAGTTTATAGACCCATATTATGCTACTCCTTTGAATATGTCTGTAATATTTCTATTTTTATATTGCATCTAAATGAAATGATAAATATTCACATCATCTGAAAGTTCTTTATATCTTAATTTCCTTAAGATGTTTAGAATGTGATATACATTATAATCCTTTCCTAACCTGATGAGCAGTATAGCCTTTTTCTTTCATCCTCAGCATTTCAATTACATTTCACCATCACAAGCTCTGCGCTATGAATGTATGCAGATATGCAATGAAAAAGATAACCAGGATTCAAATTAGAGTATCGACAGGGACATTTCAGTGTTATCTAGAACTCTAACAAGAAAATCAAACACAGCTCTTGCAAATTTCAGTAGCAAGAATCTTGGCCAAATCAATGTTAATGTCATTTTTATACTTAGAAAAACATGAAGAACACAATTATGTAGGCTAAAAAAATCAATAACTAGACTCATACTTAACAATAATATAATACATTAAAAAGATGATTTCAAGTATTGTTCATTTAGAACACTTCTATGGAAAAATTCAGTGTTACCTTAAGACTTATAACCAATGGCACACATTCCAACATGGGAGACTGGAGTGAGGAAAGCAGTTTGTGGCTATGAAACAGATCAAAAATAACTAGCCTTTGGGGAATGAAACCCATGACCTTCATTTCATTAGTACCAGGCTTAACCAACGGAGTCAACTAAAAACCGATAACATTCTGGTACTAGCAGATGGATGGATTTTTACCCCTTAAAATTCCTTTCTTGGTCCCATATCATTTGTACTAAAATGTGACAATATCTTGTGATGTGGGTAGGATGGGAACGGATATGGCTTTCAGAGAGACCTCAGAAATCAATTACTGTTTTCTTTGTCTAAATTACTCATAGAACTCATAGAAGCCCTGAAGTGTGAGGTGCCCTGCCGAAGGGTTCCCAGAGGGTTGTGGCAGAACTAGATTAGGATTTAAATCTCTTGGACCTCACTTCTGGGCACTTTCAATTTGTAAGGGATTGATTTGGGGAGGAGGCAAACCTTTGAATTTTTCTAGCACAGTAGTGTGTTCCATGAGAGCAGACTTAGTGAGTTAGGAAAAAGGTGTGTAGGTTTCTAAGTTGAAGTTCACACAGGATGGAGTACTGTGAGAGGTTTTGAATGACCTTTGCCTGGGAGATAAGCCTCAAAATCTCTCTGAAGAGTGAGTGCTATGATTTGTTCAAAACATATTCATGCTAAAGGACTTTAGCTTTAGAATTTAGGTATGGAGTAAACTGAAGCCATTAAGGAGGAAGTCGAGTTGTGGTATACATAACAGAATACAAAGGAAAACATAGGTGTCAGTTAATCTTTTAGTTTGAGATGTCAGGATCTTCTAGACCTGGTCTGAAGGATGGAATGGGTATGTAAGTATGATACAACAGACCAGGGTGGAATGGGAGGAGATGGGGTGGGGGGAGTGGTGGTGAACTGAAGAGATGAAGTGATGATGGAAAAAAGAAATTCATTATAAATTATTAACCAGTGACTGAATGGCAGAAAGGTGAAGGAAGAGCTAAGAAGCCTTTACTAGCACATAACCTTTTAGGGAACAGATGGAATAGGTAGGGTCCCATAAATAGTACCACTTTATACGAAGAGTAACACAACGATAGGTAGATTCTAATACTTCATTCTGACTCTGTTTTGGGCAATGGTACCAAATAATTTTTTTGTAGAAAAAAATTGGTAGCAGTTTTTGAAGTCATTGTTGTTACATGTGAGTACCCTCAAAATATTTACTATCCTGGACATCTTGAGAACAACAAATGAAATCTTTGAGCTTTTATAGTTGGTCTCTGGAGAAGAAAGATAACATATAGTAGATAGTATCAACATTTTATTTTTCAGTGAACCTCCATAAGGGCTTAGTTCCTGGGCAAACTTTGCCTGCAAACCTTTGCTCTGATTTCAGGCTTTTTCTGACTGCATCACCTTCTCAGAGGAAAAGTGGAACTCTGTACCCCCTACACTTAACAGTTCATGAATCAGCGTAGCGGTGACTTTTTCCTGGAAAACCTCCCCTTGTTACAGGTGCGTTTCAGTCGGTACTGACTCAGCACACCCCTACTACAGCATTTCTTGTACTGCAATGTAATGCCCAGTTCACTCTCTTACCAGAGAGGTAAGGCCGTCTCTCTTACCAGAATTCTTTGTGGCCTACTTTGTTATTCCTTTGCAGAGTGCTTAAAACGGGTAGGCCATTAATATAAGTTTACAGGCTGTGGAATCTACATGTCTGAAAATATATGTGAATAGAAATATTCAGAAATTATCTAGAGAGAATGAACTAAAAGATTTTTAAAAAGAGAGATCTAAAATTAATTTTATTTATTTATTTATTTCTGTCGGTAAATTTCTGAGTTTTGCACATAGCTCATGGCTCTTGTCCTGTAGTCTGCCTTTGGCCATTTTAATGCTTATTATTCAAGGTTTAGCAAGAAAAAGAGAGAAAGCTGAAATTCAGATCAGGTAATTAGGCTGTTCTTCAGCAGTTCTGAAGAAAGGCTGGATGTGGAGGGTGAAATCAATAGTTAACTGGTGGTCTGAGATTATCTATAGCTCTCACTAACACCGCCTTCCTCATTTAACAACCTAAACCAATGACTGTCCAACATATGAAGCATATTTTCTAAGCTTATTTCTATTTCACAGGGTTTCCACCTTTGTTCTTGAGTACACATGAAGCCATAGTCCCGATTTGGGGTTTAGAGAATTCGGTCACTAAACCGACAGGGAAAAAAAAAAAAATCCGTGGTCTCCTTGGGTAATTTCATGGTCCTAAGGAAGGATTGGACAGTTTATTTTTTGAAACTGGTTCAAGGAACATTCTTTAGTGGAAAAATTCAATCAAGAATAATATTACTTACGTTTTGGAGAAGGATTTTTAATACAGAATTTACATCTGTGATATATTTAAATTCTAGGCCTCAGGCAGCAATTTCGGAAAAGGACTGCCTTTACCCTTTATTAAAGGCAAAATAAATAATCCACTCTGAGGGCTGGGGGTCTTGCCCTCACCTCCCCACCACTGCAAAATATAAGCCTGGCTTCCACCATTCCTGAAATACCATGTGCTACTCCCGCCCTAGCGCAGAAGACTCTGCCACTGACATTAAAATGTTTATCCCAATTTCAATTAGTTATTTTGAAAAATACTTGTATCTAGTAGAAAAGGAACATGGTGAGCGGCCCGAAAGGAGACCTGTAGTCAGTAAGTGGAAGCTGTCGATACAGAAATACAATGCGCCTCTTTTGATCGAGTTTTGACGCCTTCAGGAGAAAGGCCTATGTTGGGAGCGCTCAGCCATCTTGAGTGAATCCGTGAAGAAGGTAGGGCTGGACCTTATTGCCAAGGTACTTTAACACTGATTTCTAAGTTAAAGTACAAATCCCAATATACTTCCTAACAGAGGCCTAACATGTTGAAACTGTCAATCAAGGCCAACACTTAAACGGAAAGAAGGGTGCAGGTTTTACTCTCACACTTTATCATTCATTCTTCTAGTCCTAAGAGAGGAGGTACCACTCCGTAAAAGCATAAAACTTCATTTCTCATGACCTGTAGCATGCAATTAACCTTTGGGTAAATGCTTGTAGCGGACTTTGGCCCATTCTTTAATGGCTGAACGCATACACCCTTAAGAGCACAGAATGGATGAGCTGCACTAAGAATTGCCTTTTTCAAAAAAAAAAAAAAAAGTAAAGTGAAAGACAGACAAAGAAATCTATAACCTTAGCCGTCTTTTATATTTGTTTAGACTGTTCTTGAACCAGTTCTGAGCCGGTGACAAGGATATTGAAAAGATGCACCTGAAACAGGATCCGCGGACAGCTGCATTCGCCAAGCCGCTTTATTGCTGCTTTCCAGCGGCGAAGGCGCAGCAGCAGTAACAGGGAAGCCAGCGCGAGCCTCCCCGGCAGCGGCGGCGGCGGCGGCGGCGGCGGCGGCACCGGCACCAGCGCAGTTTCCCCTCTCCCCAGCCCTGACTCTACGCGCACATGCGCACTGCGCCCGCAGCCCTGGACCATTTGTCAGGACTACTCGTGAGACGGAGAAAAAAAAAAAGAGAAAATTTGGGGGTAAGAAGCGGTTGATCGCATCTAATCTTTCCTTAATCTGAAGCGTGGTCCGTGCAAAAGCCATGCATTTATTTTTCTGGGTGAGGATGAAAGTTAAGCGACCTAGAGAGAGAAGGAAGCGCACCCTCGTCTTGTGAAACAGATCAGGGGAGGGGAAAGGACAGAAGGGGTTTCTCCCCCACTTCTCTGCGCCTCTGGGAAAGAGGAGAAAACTTAATCCCGGGGAAAAAAAGTGGGCAAGTGACTCGGAACCGGCTGGAGGGGGAGTCTCTGGGCATCTCACTCTGAAGTAGTGAGTGCGAGTGCGAAAGAGGAACAAAAGAGAGAGAAAAGAGAAAGGAAAAAATGGGGGGAGGAGAGACTTGTATTTTTTTCTTTGCGCGCACACGGGCAAGGGTGTGGGGGGCCGCGCGGAAGGGAGCCGGGGCGAGGCGGCCGCGCCGGGCTCTCGCCAGCGCGCAGGCGGCGGGATGCGTGTGGGCCCCCTCCCCCGCGCCCCCCGAGCTTGTCACTTGGGTCGCTTTCATGACACCGGGCGCGGGGTGGGGGAGCGCGGCGGCGCCGGGCTCCGGCGGGGTGCGTGCCCGGGTGGGTGCGGAGCCGCAGCCCGGGCGGCGAGTGCGGCCACCGAGGCGGCGGGCGCCGGCGGGGGGCGCGGGGGAGGCCGGGGCCGACGATCGGTGCGGCGGGAGGCGCGAGCCCCGCGCGCCGCCCCTGCGGCCCCCTCCGCCCGTGTGGCCTTTGTGCCGGGCGCGCACCGGGGAGCGGGCGAGCGAGCGAGCGAGCGCGAGAAGTACAAGTACGGGAGACCGAGGCAGTGGGAAAAGAGGCCGGGCCACTTTCTCCCCGCTCGGGCTGCGGAGAATGGACTGGTTGAATGTGCAGGCGCGTCTCCCCGGCGTGTGCTGGGTGTGCGCGGCGGAAAGGCCTCCGCGACTCCCACCGCGCACACGCACACTCACACGCACGCACACACACGGACCCGCGGCGGGGCTCGGCGGCCGAGAGTTTGCGTTTGCTTCCTCGCCGCCTCCCCTCTCGCGACCGACTGTGTGAGAATTTCATAGAGATCAGCTCCAATTTCCGCCATTTTGGGAAAGTTGCACAAAAATAAACCCTCGGGTTTATTTCTGCCCGAGGCAGGAAAGTGCTTGGGGAGGCGAGGCGGCGCGGGCCCGCCGCGGCCGTCCGCGCGGGGGAGGGCGCGGGCCGCGGGCCGGGCCGGGAGCCCGCGCCGTCGCGCCGTTCGCCCCGCGCCGTGCCGCGCTGCGCCGGCCCGGGTGCGGGCGCGGGCGCGGGCGTGTGTCGGGAGGCGGCGGCCGCGGCGGCGGCGGCGGCGGCGGCGCGGCGGCGGCGGCAGCAGGAGCGGCCGCGCCGGGGCGGCGGACGGAGATGGGGGTGGGGGGGTGGGGAGGCGCGGGGCTGCCTTTCCAGCAACTTGTTTACGCCGCCCTTATATTGGGGAGGCGAAGCGGGTCCGAGGCGGGGCCGCCGCCCGCCTCGCGCCGCGTGCGTGTGCCATTCCGGAATAATGGGTTTTGCACACTCGCGTCCTGGGCCCGGCGGGCCGTTCTCGCGCCGCGGCGGCCGGGCTGGGGGAAGTAGAGGCCGGCGGGGGTGGGGATCGGGAAGCGCAGGAGCCCAGGCATCCGCCGCGCGCCCCGCGAGCCAGTGTGGCCCGGCGGGGGTGGAGGGAGGGAAACTTGTGAGCCTTGGAGGAGGGGGCACGGTGGCACTGGCGAGGGGAGGGCGCAACTTTTGTGCTGGTGGTAAAACTTTTATTACCTTTAAAGAAAAAAAAAAAAAAAAAGGCCCTAGGACTCCCTCCTCCCCTTTCTGGTCAAAGCACGGCCCACAGCGCGACCGTGAGAGAAAGTTTAAAAGCGGGCTGTTTCCTCCCCGCCTTCTCCGCGCAGGGGTGGGGGTATCTGTTTGTCCGTCTGCGCTCTGAGCGAGGTGGGAGTAAGTAGTCGTCCTCCGGGGTCGGAAGGACGGTGGCTCTTACCCCACCCTTTCACGGGGAGACGAAGGTAAATGTTGCTTCGGTTTCCCTCCCTCCACCCCCCCCCCCGCTTCCTTTTCCTCCCTCCCCGCCAATTTTTTGAGGGGACCCAAAAAACGGAGTCTCTTCCCTTATGCAACTTCCTCGGGCGCTGTGAGCTCGGCCCTTCCCCCTCGCTGCATCCTTTGGCCAGCTCCTTTACCACCTCGGGTCCACCGCCAGAAAAATGCATTAGAGAATCATTCAAAGTACACAGAAACAAAAATAGATTTTTAATTGTTCTAAGTTTTAAGCAAAAGGAAACCGAGATGAGAAATAAGAATTGGGGGTGGGGGGGTGGCAGGCTGGGACGAGTGCGTCGATTTTTAATTTTGATTTTTCTTAAAAAGTCTTCGTGATCCCTTTACTGGTTTGGGGAGCCCAAGAGTCTCTGGACTGGCTAGCTCGGTCGCGTGGATTTTTGCGCAAGTTTTTAGAAAAACACTGACTCGAGTAGAGCATTTCTCCGGAAAGTTTCAAGTGCAGCAAATAGCGAACGTGCAAAACTGGCCAAGGGGAGACCTCTAGTGGTTAAACGCATCCTTAAGTTCGGAAGGCCGAGAGCAAAGTTTGGCCTTTACTTGTAGCTTACGTAGTCCCTTCAGACGTGGAAGTAATTAAACGACCTGAACCAGCGGCCAGATGTTGTATGAAAGGATGCAGATCAGAAATGAAAGTTTAGCAAATCGGAGTGCAAATGATTGCTGACGACCAGACCCTGTCATTTCCAACCCTCATTATTCTGTGGGAAAACACTTTGCTTTTAGTCTGTGTTTTGGAATTGTTCTCTCTCTGGATTCCAAACAGTTGTTATTTGTATACCTTTGATCAGTTTTTAATCAGAAACCACAGCGGATAATTTCATCTTCAGTGGTAATAAAAATACAAGGGGTCATGTTTAAAACCTAAGTGAAAAGTAATCAAAGTTTTCTTTTATATGAGCTGGTCATTTTACTAATAAATATGGTTTAAGGCTAGTATACCTGCCTTTGGTGTACTGATATACATATGAATATATGTGTGCATGTGTGTGTGTGTATATATATAGAGAGAAAAATAGAATAAGTAGTCCCTTTCTCTTCTAAGAGTAATTTTGTTTCACTGTGTAAGACATGATTTCTGAACACTTTGTATATTTTGTGATTTAAGCACAAATGTATGGCCCAAAATTGCTTACATAGTATCTGTTCTTTTGTTCCGGGTGTTCTATATAGTAACTTTAATTTTAAAGGTAAAACCAAGGGAGAAGTTAATGAGTCAGATAGTCTAACTCTCTCACCTGCTTGTCACACAGTCAGAGACTGATTGGGGTGTTCATTTTCACTTCAGAATGAATTTATTTTAATATTCAGTGTTACTGTCTGAAGTTATGTAATAAGTAGATGATTCAAAATTTTAATTTATTGTGGATTCGAAGCCTTCTTTGTTATGACAGTGATTTTAACTTTCCTCTTTTTTAAATCTGTGTTAGGCTTTGAGGAGAATTCTTGGGGGTAGACTGCAGTCTTAAAGACCACCAGACAGTTGTCTTCCTTCACCAACAGTAGGTAAGATTTGCTTGTTGAAACTAGTTGCTTTTAACTTGCAAATATTTAAAACTGCATTTGGGTTAAGGTATGAGTGTGTATGAGAGGACGCAGAAAAAACACTTTGTGGGGGTTGCTTTAATTAAAGTCTGGATACTAGGTGTGATTGAGGCTGGACTAAGACTTGTCCTGGATAATCTTACTGAAGTTATAATTAGCACGTGACTTGCATCTATTTTCTACTGCTAATAAGTTGGTTTATTCTGTGGAATTTAAACAGTGGGAAAACTAAAATATAGCAGTTGTAAATTGCTAATAATATATCAAAGATTCATTGTAATATTGAAGAATCTGAGTTTTGGGGATCCCGTGATGAAATTTTGCAGGTGAAATTTGCAGTGAGTTTTATTATTTAAGTAACTGACCTCCTATGCCTTAAATCCAGCATGGGCAGACTTTGTGCCAAAATGCATGTAATAGGGTCATAGTGTTTCCAGTGGGGTAGCTTTGTCTGATCAACTTTTTAACATCTCTTTATAGAGAATACACCTGATAGCTAGAAAATATTCTTTGGTAATTTCGGAGGGTGTCCATCTGTGTCCACTAATTCAAAACCTGCTTTCCAGATACCAATTGATCATTCTCACACAGGGACAGTCATGTTTGAGGTAAAAAGGACATCTACGTACATTTGTGCCACTCCATTACTTTCTACTGTTTATATCTGTTTGGTTGTTTTTCCCTCTCCCTCCCCTTTTAATCTTTCCCTTTTTTGCTTCTTTTCATTTTCTTTTCTGTCTTAAATTCATTACTAATTGTTGTAAGACAAAAATGATCCTTATCTTTTCAGAGGAGGGTTAATAATCCTCATTGAGTAACTTTATAAACAATGTAGATATAGTTTAGCTATCGAAGCTGCTATTTACTAATATGATCATAACATTTTATTGTCCTCTTTTGGCATGCAGGTGGTCTTAAGTAGTATAATTAGCAAAATAGGTGTGGTTCATATAGATGACATAGTTGAGACAATAGGGGAAGATTTGTGCAGGTCAGAAGTAGAGTTCAAATAAAGTAAACTCTTTTAGGATGGTGAGTTTTGCCTTACATGTACTTAATGGAAGATGGATAACTTTCTTCATGTGGGGGAATCATTGTAGTTGTGGATAAAGTATGTGGTGGATGTAATCACAAGACAAGTTGGTTACTAAGTAGATCACTCTGTGTCACTATATCTAAGGCTAGATTTACCTTCTGGAAAATGGGTGTGCAATGATTATCTTGCTTCCTTTGTTGAAAGGATCAAATGAAATAAAGTTGTGAGAACTATTAAAATTATTCAAAATGTGTGGTTAATTTACTACTATTTAATTTAAAAAAGTGGGGCTTTTTGAAGGGAAGGAAGGTTGTCTAGGGCAGAGCAAAGTGGTTTAATTCCTGTCTAAAATCATCAGTTTGGTTTCTGGAATACTTGTTATATGGGATTTCATAGTATTTCCAGAAAACCTTTCTTTTCTTCAGGAAAAAAAGTAGTTACCTTTTACAGTGCTGGCTCCTTGAGAGAAGAGACCATATTCTAATATGTTGCTAAATACAAACTGGGATCCATCCCAAAGCAGTCATTTAATAAGTAGGAGTAAATGAAATAAATACTTCAGACTTAAAACGATATCTACTTGTGGAAATGTTAGGGTGATGATAGAGAGGTGTTAGTGTGAGGGGAATTCAAGTTCTGTAATTAATATTTTAGTTGTCTAAGTCTGGCGGGAAATGAGAATGAGAAAATAGGTAACTGGGATAGTAAGGGTTTAAACTCTAGGGGCTGGAAAATAGATTCCACAGATGAATGTGGATTTGTCCATGTGGGATTTTTCTCTGCTGTTTTCTATACCCCTTTGCTATTTTATTTTACTTATATCACACTATTATCTAGATAAAAAAAAACCCACAAGTACTATCTATCATTATTAACAGTTGGATGATACTGAACATGAAAAACTAAATTCTGGCAAGTTTTAGTTTCCCTTCATCTCCATTCTCTTGTAGATTATCAAATCAATATTGTGAAGAATGCAAATCCCAGCAGTGGAGGAAGGAAGATGTAGATGTCCTGTTTAATGAGTCCTTTAGTACTTGAGGTTTAGTTCTTGAATAAACTCCACTGGTTTGTTTGAAAAATTATTTCTGAGAATATATAGGGTGACCAAGGATATTTATAGTAGGTATAATTAATGAGAAATTTACAATAGAAGTTACCTTAGGTGTTGGAGGACACGGTTATCCATAGGGTCCCAAAGATGTATGACCTGAATGGTCACACAGTGTTTCTACAAGTTAACCAGCTGTTTTTGAGCTCCTTCAGTGCTAGACACTGAAAGACTAGGTCTTTGCCTTTGAGGCATACCTTAGACACTTACCCCAGAGGTGCACATGACTCTGAGCTCTGAAAATAGAAGTATAACGATTGTACTTTATGACAATAGAAAAGATTGAAGGCTCTAGCACTCTGGTGGGGGGGGAGGGGAATCAGTGAACCTGGAAACATGGATTCCTGGGCTAACTGGTACCAGACCTTGGCATCTAATTGTATATAACACAGTATATTACACTGCTCCTTGAATACTTAACCTTTGGAGATGAACCACATACTCTTTCCCCATTAAAAAGAAATGACTGTATTGTAAATGCCTGCATTGTATGTCTAGTGAAGGTGATGGGTTTGGGCTGATTCTTTCCTCTGACCAATGTGTTCACAAAGGTGACTTTGTGGTGAAGATCTCTTCTACTGCTATCCCATCTCCCTAATATTAAGGGATTTAGTTCATGAAAGGATTCGGAGAAATATAGTATTTAATGATAATTACCTGTGTGTTTTTATGTATGCATACTTACATATAGTGTCTTACATTTTAGGTATTTGTTGAGGACATATTTTGTTAAGACTCGTTATTCAGTGGGAATATTCTCAAGCTATCTGTATACTGTATTAGGTTAGATTATTTCATTGACATGTATGGATATGGGTCAGTAGTGGCAGACTAAGAACTAGTTTGTATTGATTTTAGTAGCTATGCAGCAAGTGACTGAAAATAAATACCAGAAAAGGTGTTTGAAATAAATGTAGTTTGATTTATGAAGTCAAATGGGAAAGAAATTTAAGAAATCAATGTAGGAGATAGAATGATTTAGGAAAAAGAAAGACTTTCAAGAAGGGCTTGATTAAATTTGGGTGGTCTAAGATGAGGGAATGTCTAATAGGCCCAATTTCTTTCTCAGAAGTGAATTTAGAATGAATGACTTGGATGGTGATTAGAATTACATGTATATTATATTGTCAAATGCCTTTTGTGTACATTTCATTCTGTAAGTAAGTTTGTTTCAGCTGATGCATAGTTATTGGCCATCTATTTTGTGTAAGTCTCTGTTGGGAAGTATTTCACATAATTATCACCTAGAACAGAGTTGAATGAATGAATGTTTTGGGGCTGCAAATATGTGAAGAACAATATATAGCTTCAGTGTGATCATGATTTAGTTGAAGACATGACCCATATACTTATGATGGTAAATAACAAACAGCGGCTAGCTCTTCTAGATAAAGAGTACATGACATCAGTAATGATAGCATTGTTGTTGAGCATCTTCTTAGTCATATTCCATTTCATTCCTGACTCCATTTATGTAAAGTACTATACTCCCCTGACCCCCAGTTTCTTCCCACCATTATCTCCATCATTTATTTTAATTTTCTTTAATAATCATAGTTTCTGTATAAATTCTATATTAGTTCTCTGCAAGTGATAGGTAAAGATAAATGCAATGATAGGTATTGTGATATTACTGGATGTGGTGTTCAAAATATTCCCAAGGTGCAAGGTCCTGGAAGGTAGAGTATTGTCAGCAAAACACTATGAAGTGTTCATATACTTGGTGTAATTATATGCTGAATACCTTCTGAATGTCTAGTATAAAGCTAGATGCTTTATATTCATCCATCCATATATGCACCCAACCAGTGCTTAACTCATTGTCATCTATATGTCTAGATATTGTTCACTGCGCAGAGTAGTGTTTCTCATATTTTTGCTAACCTTGAGCATTAGATGTTAGACTATGTTTTGAGTGTAGACTGGTGCTCTGAGATACTTGGTAACTTGTCTGAGTTTATATCATGCAGTTTGAAAGGGGTGTGGAGCCAGAGGAAATGGTACTGAGTTCTTTTGTTGTGTCTTTAGATTTCTGATTTTCAAAATAGTAATTCCTAGAATACTTCTAAGAAAATATATTTATAAATTAATGTTTTTGCTTTCATATGTGTTGGCTTACTAAGATGAACAATAGTGAACAGGTACAAGAAAAAATAATGGGAAAATTCTCTTTTCTGCCTTTTTTTAACCTAAGAGTTCTGAAAAAGAACAGTTGTTGAGTTACACTAGAAAGAACTAAAAAGAACAGTTGTTGAGTTATACTAGAAAGAATAACTTGGTCTAGCTTATGACCTTGAGAAGATCACAGACTGTTAACAAAACATTATACAGATTCAATTTGAAAATTGCCAGGCTTATTTATAAAAAGTTTTTCATTTGTTCTTTATAGGCAGAGACTTGATGAGGCAGTAGGGTTAGTTATCAAAAAATATCAGTGAGTCAGTCAGAAAGGAAGAAGGTGGATGCAAATGTATGAATGTAAACTCAAAAGATGATAGAATTTTTGCAGAAGCTATGGTTATAAAGGAAAATTAAAAAGAAGGAGATAATGGTGGGGAGAAACTGGGGGTCAAGGGAGTGTAGTACTCTACATAAAAAAATGAAATCAGGAATGAAAATGGAATATGACTAAGAAAATGCTCAACAACAGTGTTGTCATTACTGATATTATGTACTCTTTATCTAGAAGGGTAAGCCCCTGCTTACAAAATGAAATGAAGAGTCTCTTGATTCATTGGTGGTTGTGTTGCAATGTGAGTTATATAATACACTTATTATAGAAGCAGTGGTCCACCAGGCAGAGCTTTACTCTGGCTTTGATGAAGCCGTTGCATGCTTTGATTACAGGGAAATGCATGGTTTCTCCTTTATTGAAATTCTATTATCTAAGACTTTTTTTTTTTTTTTTTGAGACTCTACTAAATACCAGATCTTTTCAAGACTGGACCATAACTTTATGATGTATATAATCTTAGAATTGAACTAGTTCAGAGAACATCGAGTAGGACTGTTCAGGTACCAACATCACTTGCCTATTTTCCCTGACCTGTTACAATGTTTGAACCCTGAACTGTGCATTGAAATTCCTAAGTGGTCTATCCAGTCTGGTTATTAAGTGATCTAAATAATTAACTCTGTGTTGGTTTGTGGTCTTCTTTGGTGGATTTGAGGCCTGTCTGTTGGATCTATTGATATGGATGTCAGCTACAAATGGTTATAAAGATAAGCCTGTAGACAAGACTTCTATGGGAGAAATAGAATCTGGTCACATCTAATTTATTGCCTCCAAAAGGGAAAATCAAATAAAAGTCTTTTAATTTTAGTTTTGTTCTATAAAGATAGGAAGCAGAATAAGAAAAAAGGTACTGCTTTTAACATTAAAAATTATGAAATAAAATAAAAAACTAAGAGATTGCTTTTAGTTTTTTTCTTTTTGTATTTAACTTCATGCATATTTTATATCAGCATAGAAATATATCTGTGTCAGGTTCTTTCTTTTTATGCCCTTTGAATCCCTCTAATGGGTGTAAAATTGCTATCACCCTCCTGGTGTAGTACGTTGATGATATGATAGCACTTTTAAGGAAATTTCTGCCTCTAATTATGGGTGTTCCTGCCTCAACATAGAAAATGAACTTCAAATAAAAGCATTTGATGAGAGTATATTAACTATGCCATAGACTTGTTAATGTCCATTTGTGACTTCGTTTTCTTTTTTCTTCTTCTGTGATTTCATATAATGTACATTTTTTCCCCTGAAAGTCATACTTCATTTTTTGTTCCTCCTTTAGAGGAAGTAGGGAGGTTAGGCCACAGAATCTCAAATAATCCATCCCTCTTAACAGTCACAAACGAAAGGGCAGGAAGTTGAGATTTTTGTAAAGGTTTCCTCTGGTGACTAACCTTTTACATATAATTTTTGTGGCAGAAAAGGTATGAAATCAGAAAAACTAATGTTACATTATATGTAAGGTAGTTCTCATTAAAATAGGACCAATAAATTAAAGGGGAGAGTTTCTGAGAAAATGAGAAGGAGCCATCCTAGAAATTGATTTTATTTTTACAGGAAGCATGGTGTTGTTGATGCTGAGGCAACTGTGTATATACTTACACAGGAAACTCATATAGGCAAACTATATAAAGACATAGTGTATGGAAGCCCCCAGTTCTCAGGTATTTGTTCTTATTGCTGCTAAGATTTCAGTTCTCACAGTGAAATAATCTAGAGTTTTGCCTCCCTAAAATCTATGAACTTGGACCCTTGGGGCAAAATTTCACATCTCTGCAACAGATCTCAATTCCAGTGTGTGTGCCATTCAGAGTTCTTATCAGGGAGGGTGAGTACAATATCAATATCAAAGTGGGTATCTGTCATGCTTGATTTGAAAGGAAAAATTTTCTTTGTAGCAATGTGTTTGTTGAGAGATGCTTGAAGTGCGAATTTAGATTTTTCTCTTATCCTTACTGAATGAGCCTGTTTAAAAGGCTTGAATTTAACTTCTTTTGATGTGTTCTCCACTGACAAATAAGAAAAGTTTCTTGGAGTGGTCATGTTATGCTTTTGCTGAAGATGTTAAATACATAGCAACAAGTTTTAGTTCTAATTTTCATTGGAGAATATAAAATGGATGAGTAAATGGGGACCTTTTTTTTCTGATTTCTTCTCATCGCAGTCCTTACCTAAATCTAGTCTTTTGCATTTCCCCTTCTGTCTCTTCATTTGATAATTTGTATTGATCCTATTGTAGTTATCCACTGGGGATAAGGAAATGAATTAAGTTCTCTTTCTCCCTAAGCCTTCTGTAAGTAGATGATCATGATATAATGTAATGTGTGTTATAAGCAGGGTATACATTCTGTCTTTTTCTCTCCTCCCAGATCTCACTTAACACATATTTCCAACACTCATTCACCAAAAGGCTCTTACTATGGTCATTCTAGTCCTCTTTGGGGAAGAGCCAGAACCTTTGTCTTTCTCTCCCGTAGCCTCTGACTGCATGTAGTTATCTTATGGTGCTTTCTATATGCCTCTGTTCCAACCTTCTTGAAACCAAGTCCTGAAACCACAGATGGTACGTGAGGATAGTCTTTTGCCTCCTCAGCAAAGGTACCTACACAGGAAAGTTGCCAATAGTCTAGTCTTGGATAGTTAATCAGAGTTTATGTCCCTTACTTTTTTTTTTGCTTGTCTAAATGTTCTTTTTTAAATTAAAGTTTGGCTAAACTAACAGTATTGACTTTATATAAGTTTCCCAGCTTATTTTGAAATTTTACATATCCATGAAATGTGATTCTTGCCACTGTTCTTAACTTCTTTATTTTCCCTGCTTTCACCTCTGAACTACTGAGTTATCACATAGGGCTTTGTGATGTCAAGGGGTTGACCTTTGCACAGTTATCATTCCTTGACCTTGGTGTGCACCACACATCTGCTAGACAGCGCTTGGATGTGGCTGTTGGAAAGCAGCTTCCTATCTTTTCTTCAAAATAACTGTAGGTGTCTTGTACTGAGTGTCCACTATGTGCAAAACACTCTAACATGCATCCTTTAAAAAAAATATATCTCCACAAATTAGGTACTCCTTTTCCATTTTTCAAGTGAAGGAACTAAAGCTTAAGAGGGTTAGGATGCTCCCCAAAATTACACAACTAGTAAATTGTGAAGTCAGGCTTTAAAGCATGTGCTTTTACCATTGCATTAGATTGGCCTCTATGTTGACTAAACTACAATCTGTTGGATGCTGTGATATGGTTTGAGGAGTGCTGTTTTGGCAAGTAAAAGTGTATGTCATCTGATGATCTCCGTTTTCTATAAAATAATATCAGTCTGAAGAGGTAGTTATAGCAATGTCTGGTATTGCCTTGGTATTGTCTCTAAAATGACACAAATGGAAGAAACTGCTCCTGTCCAGTATGTCTGGATCTTTTTAATGTGTGTTAAACTTGCTACCGTTTCTGATTACCCTCTGTGTCTTGTGCGGTCATGCATCACTGAACAGTTTTTTTACTTTACAATCAACTACATATATAGTGGTTTTCCAATAGGCTATACCTAGGTGTGTAGTGGTCTCTATTAAGTTTGTTCATGTAAGTACATTTTATAAAACTAGCATTTCTCATATTGTATCTCTCTTGTTAAGTGATACCTGTATTTGTGGTTTAGTAATTTCTCCCCTTACAGACTGTGCATTTGTGATATACAAAGGAGAGCCTCTGAGAATAAATCAGAAAATTTTATCAGATTTTAAGTGGCATGGACCAGGTTTTTTTCAAGGTTACTTTGTCCATCTGTGGTCTGTTTTTCTAGGACTGCAGGACCTGAAGGCATTCCCACTATGAGACACTACAAATCTCACCACATGGCTACATGCTAGGAGCTTGGTTAGACAGTAGCAACCCTATGGTGAATCTAAGCTGAAGATGAATAAATTCTATACTATAAAACATGACTTACTTTCATGTTATTTCCTGAATGTATTTTCCATGGCTCAGCATTTTCCTAAAGGAGTTTCTATAGAATTCAATGTACTGTGATAATAGTCATGAGGCCAAGCGATTGTGAGACATGGGGCACTGTGAGACATTGACAGCACCTCAGAGGTGCATTGCTGCTGACGGAACATCTCCTCAAGGCATGAATAAATGGTCTTCTAACAGATAATTTTGAGAAGTGGACATTGGGAAATATCGCCTGACCTTTAGTCTTTTTTAAGCAGTTCAACCTCACCTCTACATTGTAGTCAGACCACCATGGTGGTGAAGAGAGCCTGGTCTTCTGGGCCCAGCTCTGTCTCCACATGCAGCTCCTTGTTCTGGTAAGAAAGCTAGACATCTTCTGGAGCCATGTAGATATGAGGAATTATTATTGTCATTATAATATAGTTTCTACTTTTATGCAGTGATTTTGGCATCTTTTCATGTAGATTTGAATCCAGGTAGCCTAACACAAAGAGATACTAATTGAAACAAATTAAAAGGGGGAAAATAATCTCCCTGCCAAGTTTTTAAGATCATTAAGCAGATCTGTGAACTCCAGTAATTGTTAAAGCAGGTAATTATGGTTTAAAAAAAAAATTCACAGTGTATTGACTGTTTTCTATGTGATAGGTGTGGTACTAAGGTATTACCTAAATATCTCACCTTAGCCTTCGCCATTGTCTGCTGGAGCTTCTGTTATTCTCCACAAGTAGCAAGTGAAGAAATTGAGACTTCCAAGAAATTGATTGGTTTGTAGGCAATGGCCAAACTTTGGACAGTGAAATGAAGAGGAGAAAGGGAGTAGTTTTAGGAGAGAGTGAGGGATAGAAAGGGGATTTGAAGATGACCCATGAAGTATTTGATCTGCACTTGTGAAAGGTGACCAGGAGAAGGGTGAGGGAGGACAGAGAAGTTCAAAGCACCTTACCTTCCACAGCAATAAGGTGTTTAACAGGGGAGAGGGCTTTTAGTTGATATGGGGACTGTAAGACTTTGTGCTTGTCACACTATACCAGATACAATCTTGGTTAGTGACTATTGTTGGTTTCTACAAAGTAAGTCAAAACCAACTTCAGTTGGTACCAAAGGGCCATCATTTCAAGGAAACATTGGAGTTTTACAACGGAGGTTGACTTTTCACATTGCTGTACCGCTCTTTTGTATGGTTGCTATTTTTATTTGGTTCTTGAGAAAGCTTTCTTGGTATTACTCTTTACAAAAGATACAATGCAGTCTTAACTAAAAACCATTGCATGTTTAGCCCAGTAGCATCAGATGCCTATATCCAGTCCTACTGTCTGAGTGACAAAACTTTAATCTCAATCTCAGATGCTGTTTTTGAGGTTATGTCTGTCTTCAGTTTATAACTCTTCCCAGCTTATGACCTTATCCTACATGTACCTTATTTTTGAAAAAGGCATTTGTTAACTATAAAGATAAAAAGTACAACTCTCAAAAAGCCGCTATAAATTCTTTTACACTTTAAAACTGGTCTTAGTCGTACTACCCAGGCAGTTTTTGTATATATTGTTTAGAAGACAATGTTTTGCACAGGAATGGACAACCTGCAATTAGTTAAGTACCTTTTCTTAGTAATTTTTAATTCTCACCTTATTGTCAGATCCAGACATTTGGGGTACAGGTCCCCTTTTGCTTTAAGCTTAAATATCTTTCAGGGGAACATTGTCATGTCTGCATCTCAGCCCCAGCCTGGCTTTTTCCCTTGATGGTACTGCAGAGTTCAGTGGCAGGGTGCCCATGCCCTTAATCTGAGCCATTTTATCCACACATGGCAGGTACCAGCAGAAATGGGGCATTATGTAGAGGACAACAAACTGTTTATCTCTAGTCAAAATATGATCCAGTAGATTCTAGACATTTATTGAGGGCTATATTCCAAGATTATTGCCGATTCTCAACTTGAAAATTCATTGTAGCACCTAATTCCTTCATTTAAATTACTTAAGTATAACTAAAACACGTAAATGGTCTCTCTAGACCCAAACTACTTATCTTACTTGATGAGCAATTTTTGTACGGTCTGAGCACTTATTGAAACAAATTCACACATCTTTTCTACTTACTTCCTTTTGGAGCATTTGGTAGTTTGTTCACACAATGTCTCTGAGTCACCATTGCATTTGACATTTCAGTCTTTAATTTATCTGAAACTTCTATTTTGTGGCTAGGACCTATCACTTTCATAAACATTTCCATATTCTCCTCATTCTGTCATCAATACTAGAATCAAATAGCAGCTAATTTTGTGCGTCTTATTTCTTAACAAGAAACAGTCTTTTTTTCCATGTTACTGCAGTGGCTGTCTCCGTAAGACTAAGCTCACCTGGACCTTGACCTAGCTAGGTGACGAGCTGGCCCCTCCGTTGATGGTGTGTGTGTGATTCAGAATCATGTCTCTGCAAAATAACAAATTACAAAATGTCACGGGAACTTCAGATGTTGCTCAGGAATGGTGGAAACCATAAATAGATTACAAATGCCAGGGATTTGCTGTATATTTCTGATACCTGAGTTGTGGAGAACTGAACCCTGTCTTCCTTTCCCTCAGCCATCTGTGGAACTGATACATTTGCATATAACTTAAATACCTAAGAGCTTTAAGGAAGTTGATTTTCCTTCATGACTAAGGTTATAACTTCAGTTAGCATCAGTAACAAACTAAATATTTTCATGGGAAACATGCTTTCAAATAAAACAAACTTTCTAAAATAAGTACGAAAGGATTTTAAAATACATACTTAAAACTTTTTTTTCATGAAAATACTTAAATGAAACTCAAAAGATATAAAATGATTTACAGAGAAAAGGTTCCTTCCTATGACTGACTTTTAGGAAATCATTGCTCCTTCTTGGAAACAGCTGGGGTCACCAGTTTCTGACAGATGTTACAGAGTTGCCCATGCATATATATGTATATACACAAGACAAATTGTACTGTTATTTCTTTTGTTTTATCCAGTGGTAGCACACAGTCTTTATACCTTGCAGAAATCACTAGTATGAATAGTATTTTGAGATTATGCCAGAATGTAAACATCTTTGCTGCTTGTCATAATGGCAGTATATATCATTATATGGATATACCACAGTTATCCTTTATTGATGAATATTTGGGTTGGATTGTTTATAATTTCTTGATATCACAAACCAGATCTGTATCCATGTGTATGTAACCTTTTGCATTTTTCCTTTTATTCATATTTTCAAGTATCTTTAGAATGAATTTCTAAAAGTAGAATTGTTCAGGTGGAAGTTGCATTCTCAAAAATTGTTCTCCATGGAGGTTTTAACCTTCACATTCAGTGTATGAGTCTACTTTTCTCTATTGTTATAATATAGGATTTTTAAATGTAACACATCAAGCAATGTTATCACTGCCTAATGTTTTCAGATTACTGGTGGTATGTGGTAGGTTGGGATATACAGAGATTTATTTATATGAAGGCTTGAAGAAGTTTATCCATTAAGTACAGTATCCTGGTTGTCAACTTGCGCAGCCAAGGTTTTGTGACAGGAGTGATGTGGGGGAGAGAGAGAGAGAGAGAGGTGATAATTCAGAGGAGAGTGCTATATGTCCTTTAGTTTGTCATTCAGTCCTTTTGTTGGAGGTTTGGGGCTAAAAGATAGTATTAACGATGAATAAAAGCTAAAGTGAGTCGTATAACTAAAGGGAGCTGTGGGAGTATGATACATTTGCATTGGTGCCAGCAGTAACAAGTAAAGTCTGCCCTCAGTAAAGTTGTCAGCTCCTTGATGAGTAACCCACAGTGGGCATTCACAGGAGCACATTGGACATTAGTAACATTGATTGCAGTCATTATCAGCCGTGACGTGAATTCTAGTAGGAATCAGGAACTGCATTGATACATTTGCTGGACACCTGAACCCCAAAACTGTCACTTTTGCCCTCAGCAGTCACTGGAGACCATTAAGATTTAGAAGCGATTAAGAGGGAAATTATGGGTCTTGTCTAATAGCACAGAGGTTCCATCAAACTACACTTTGAAGATACATGCTTAGGAAATCTTGGCACCATTAACAAGAGTTTTAGGGTGGGATTTTCTGTACAATGAGAAATGGTGTTTGTGACTTTTATGAGTAACTCTGTTACCTACCAGATTTTTATGGTCCATGGAATAGTATTCACACATGGGACTGTGGAACACTGCTGGGTGATAATTAAAGAAAACTTAAAACAGCATTTCTAACTGGAAAAATATTGCTTAACTCTTAGGACCATGATGTGGTGAAGTGAAAGGATTTTATTTATATGTAGGTGTGCATGCTGATAGAGGAAAACAGGAGGAAAACTTAGGATATTATTGAAGAAACTTCTATTAAAATGTGTTGGTTGCCGTTCTCACAGATTAAGAGATATGGAAAAACACTTCATCTGTCTTGCCTTCAGAATTAGAAAATAGACGACATGGTGAATGTTTTTATGCCATAAGATTTTAATAACAACATACCCATAAGCCTTAGATTAAAATAATGGATGGAAAAATAGTTGTTTTTTTTTGTTTTTTTCATTTTAGACAGGAGCCACCCTGTGTTACACTGCTGATGTTTTGTATAGCCAAAGCATATCCTAAGTATTTCCTAAAGATTTCCTGCAGGTATTGTACAGTGTTTGCTTTTAGATTTCTCTTATTTTATATTCCTCCTCCTAGTGATAGAATTTTGCTGTTGTGAATTTTATATATTAGTGGGTTTTGGGTAAGATAGCACTGCAGATTGTGTTGTATGTGTAGTTTAATGACAATTTGTTAATAAACATACCTACCTCTTGTTAAAAGGGTACGTGTGTACTTATATGCATGTATCAGGAAATTTGGCCCCAATAAAATGGTTTTTGCATTTTCCATATTCCAAGTTGAAATATAAGAGAAGCAGATTTTGGTCAGATTCTCAAAGGGAACAAGAATCTGAGACCAGGTGGTGGTTTAAACAAACAAACAAAAAATGAAACCCAGGGGTTAGAATGAGACTGAACTGGGATCAGATCTCGGCTCTGCCACCAACTGTGGTTTTGGGTGTTATTGAACCTATCTGCAAAACTCTTTCCTCGGTGTAGATTAGAGGACTAATAGAACCTGTTTGATTCAGAGGGGATAATAGTAAGCAAGTTAAATTAAATTACTGAATAGATTCATTTATATGTAGAATATAAAGAAACAAAGAATTAGCCAGAACTAAACCAATAACAGCCCCTAGAAGCCTGACAGTAGAATTGAGGCTACTAGAGGAGGTGGAGGGAGGTGATGAGGGCTGGGGAGGACCCAGTGGACTATGGTGGAGGACTGTGGATCCCTTGGTGTTGGGTGTGCTGTGCTAACATACATTTGTAGAGGTATGATCCTTTGCCTGTGAATCATGCAAAGTGTTGTGATCCCATGTTTCATCACTAAGAAAATAAAATTGTCAATGTGTGTGAAACAAATGAAAATATTAAGACAAATAATAGAACATATCTTTTAATGAGAAAGAAATAAAATAAATTTTGTAGTGTGACTTGTCTCCTGCTTTGGAACTTTTTCTGGAAGATGGTGGATCAAACTAATAAACTAAAACATATTTGTAGTATATTTGACAGTTTATACACCAGGAACAAAATTATTCTGTCACTTCTCTTAGATTGTAAGGACAAGCTACCACTCCTGTGTCATTTAGTAGGAAAGTCAGTTTTGTTGCTGATCATTATTTAGCAAGAAAGGAGTCATAGAACTTAAGTGCAAGTCTTAATTCACCTAATGTTTTCATTGCTTTTTCATCAGGCCTTCACATTCTAGTTCCTCTTTTGATGGTTGTCTTGATGATAGCAAAATTTAATATATCTTCAAATTCAAGCTGTATACATTTTGAGGTATCAGAAATAATATCTGCATAATAGTTATATTTTCTAATTTAAAGAGAAAAGAATCTTACAACATCTAGTAAAATCCAGCAGAAGATAGATAAAATTAAAAGAAACAGGTGTTTTTCTATTGACTGTTTTTTAAGAAAGGCATAATATATACGTTACTAAAACTTTGAAAGAATTTTTATTAGAAATTATTAAGGCTATACAGGATTAGGATGCAGTCTAATGAAGCACCATGGACCTTTATATAAACATCATGAGAATTATCCGCATAGTACCAGTCTTATTGCATCACTTTTTTCTGGATTAGTGTACAAAAGTCTTCATATTACATCCGTTCATCTATCAATTTGAATTCATATCACTAAAATACAAGGAGGGCTTCCATTTTAAAAATAAATATCTTCATCTTCTCTAACAAAGTCAAACATAGTTTCTTAATATTAACTAGTTGGCACTCATATTAACACTCTAATAATCTTCTTAAAAATAGTTAAAGTAGCTTGTGTATTATGAATTGTGGTAATGGTTTCTGTTTCTTAATGCTTTAAAAATCTTTTAATCTACTTCCTTTTCCATGCATTTTTTTTCATTTTTTGCTATTTTTTTGACTGTGTAGAAGAAAACAATTTTTTAATCTGTACAATAGTAGGTTTCAGATATTTTTGTTTCAGGTTTCTTTTACACTATTAAAAGTAATTGAAAACCTCAAAGCGCTTATATGGATTTTATTTATTAATAGTTTTATAGGAAAAATATAGGTGATTTTAGAATCATTGTTTATTAAAAAATACCAATACATATTAATATATGTAAGAATAATTTTTTTGTTTTTTTGTTTTTTTGAGACGAGGTCTTGCTATTTTTGCCTGTGGAACCGCAGGCTCATGTTGTCCGGGGTACCACAGACTCAAGCAATTCCCAGCCTCAGCTTCCCAGGTAGCTGGGATAACAGGCGCTCGCTACCACACCCAGCTATTTTTTTGGAACTAGGTCTTGCTATGGGCCCCAGGTGGGACTCGAACCGTGATCCCTAGCCCTGACCGCTTCATGCGCTGAAGTTTACAGGCATGAGCCACCATGCCTGGTCTTGTAAGATTAATTTTTATAAAACATAGTTTCCAAAGTGAAAGAAATGAGAAGTGGTACTGTTTTAGATTCTTGCAGATTTCTTTAGTGTCTAGCTGTTTGGAAGATAGCTATATTTTCATATGTGCCTCTTGGCATTCAGACTGTTGCCATTTGTTTTGATTAAACTATGATTTACAAAGAAAGTTTTCGTGCAGCTGTGGAGATGGAAAAGAATGAAGTATTTTAGTTTTCTTCATTTAATGGCACACCTTTGATATTACACCAAAAGTTGACAAGTATTGGTTTCTTAACAGTTAGTTGCAGTGTGTAATTCAAAACTCAACACTAAGCTTTTTATACTCTCATATTAAAATCTATTTGTCTGTCTTGTACTTTGAATTTTATCCATGCCTAATTTTGTGACATGCATTGATCATTTGGAAGTTATCACTTCATTGAGCTATGTGCTTTTTCCCAGATATTGGTATATTTAATTACAAAATCATAAAAGAATAATTTATTAACCCCAACAACCATCTCCTCTGAAAAGTCTTTATTTGATTAGAGTAGTTTAATAGTTAAAAACTCAATATTCATCAAACATCATGGTGAATACAAGTTTCCCAGAATTCTAATTTTTCCTTGAACTCTCAAGTGGTATCATTAGCAACAAATGCTGTCAGTGTTTTCCTTGATGTGACAGACTCACTTCATTTATTTTTGACAAAATTATTTGCCAAATGTTCAAACCTGAATAAACATAGTTTGTCAAATAAAAATGGTTTTCCATGAAAAAGTATGTTCTGTTCTCATCTCAAACAATTAACAAATGCTTTGGCTTCAGATAACTAGGTTACTCAGTATGCCTAACCTATGTACATGCTGTTTCGACATGCTTCCTCTTTTATCATTTAGGATATTAAAATCATGTATATTTATATATCAAGACTTAATAAAGTTGTTTTATTTCATGATGTCTTTAGTGACACTGTTTACATTTGTTTACAGGTGCTAAAGGACACAGTGACTAATATTGCAGTTAGATTCCTTTTCTCCAAAAGTTTTACCAACTGTTGCTCTTGCGCTTTTAGTACAAATGTTAACTTAGTGAAGATGGTAAATAATGTGTTTGTATTTCTATGAAAATATTTCTGATTTCTTGAATCTTTTGAAAGGTTCTCAGGATCCCTGAGAGTCCATAGGTCACAACTTTGAGAAATGTTGCTCAAGAGTTTCTGAACGTTTCACTTTTTTCTTCTGTTTTTTTTTCTGGTATGTTTTAACATGCCCTATGATTTTGGTATTTCCTGAAAAAGACTTGACCAACTGAGGTTTGATTTCATTTTTCCTTATTCTGTCTTACAGATGATTTTGGGTTTGTATTCTTAGTAGTCATTAATGGGGGTTGCCTATAGTAATTAATTTGTTAAGTCTTGCAGATGGTAATGTTTCAGTTCTGTCATTATTTATTAAGAGGACTTTATTTACTTATATATAAATTTCACAACATTGTATTCCCAGGGATTTACCCCCTTCCACCCCCCCCCCCCCTTTCTCTCCTGCTCAAAAAGTTGTGCATTTCAGTTTGGTGCTTAGCTTGTTTTGACTTTTCCTCAAGTCTTTTGTTTATTTTTTCACTATAGTCCATATATTAGTGAAACCATTTGGTTTGTCTTTTTCTTTATGACTTGTTTCTGCTAATATGATTTCTTCTAAGTACATCTGTGTTATAAAATCGTCAAATTTGTCATTTTTAATTGATGAGTAATATTCCATCGTGTATATATACCACATTTTTTTTCATCCAGTCATCTGTTTTGGGGCATTTAGGTTGCTTCCATGACCTTGCAGTTATAAATTGTGCTGCAGTAAACATCCGAGCACAGGTGTCCTTTTGTACCCACATTGAGGTATCTTTTGGGTAAATTCCCAAGAGAGCAATTGCTGGGTCAAATGGTAGTTCCATTTTCACTAATTTGAGGGTCAAGAGGACTTTTAAAGGATAGCTTCCTCTTCCAACAATATGGATATTTTGAGATACAATTCAAATGGATGCAGGGAAAATAAAAACTTTTCTTTCTCAAACAATGAGTTTATTCTTTTGTATCATTCAAAAATGATCATTAAGGCATGAAGTGTTCTTGGCTTATTTGTTTTAAGCATTATTAGTAACTCATGGACTTCAGTGTTTTTAATGTGTTTCAATTCATTACAGCTAGTTTCCTAACTTTGGGCACCAGAAACCTCTGCAAGATGGCTCATGAACCCTTCTGATATGACCTTTGTTGTCTTTAATAGCTTTCTTGTTTGACAATGTGTCCCCAACTCTCTATATCTATCACTGGTCAGATATCTCCTCCTTCTCTGCTAAGATCTCAAAGAACGAGTATTTTAAAACCTCAGTCTGAAGCTGTAATATCTATGGATAATCTTACCTGCTCACTACTGTTGATGGGCAGTTGTTTCTAAACCTTGCCAGTGAACAAAGCTAGAAAGTATTCATGTTTTAAAGCTAAAATACATCATGAATTCATTCTGATACTTCTATTCAAATTTAGATCCCAGTAATCTTTCATTATTTGTCTTTGACACCAATATAAAGTTACTTGCTTTATCCTATACTACACAGGCCACAGTATTAGAATAACTGCCAATTCAGTGACCACTAATATGATTGTGGAAAATAGCTTATTTTGTAATTTAAAAATATGAAAATTTAGACGCATCATCACCGTTTAGATAGCTGAATTGACTATCCTAACATAACTTTGTTGTTGGTGTTTGTTATTCTTTTTGAGACCATTTTCCCATTTCATCAAATTAGCAGATAGTTCAACTGAATTAAAGAAATCAGTTTACTGTGAAAGAATCAATCATGCTGCATTTGTTGTATTGGTAGAACAAACTTAATTGACAAGTTAGTCTAGATGATAAATAATCCACAATGGAGTGAAATTTTCCTTCTTTTATTTTACTCTCTGAATGGGATTTAAAAAATTTTGCTTATTAACATTTTGTATTCATTCTACCCCTTATTCAGGCCTATTCTCTTTTTTTTTTTTGAGACTAGGTCTCACTGTTTTTGCCTGTGGAACCACAGGTTCACATTGCCCGGGGTACCACAGACTCAAGCAGCCCCCAGCCTCAGCTTCCCAGGTAACTGGGATTACAGGTACATGCCACCATGCCCAGCTATATGTTTTTGAAACTAGATCTCACTACATGCCTCCGGAGGACTTGAATCGTGATCCCTGGCCCCAGCCGCAGCTTCTTAGGCTGCTGCTTACAGGCATGCAACCCATGCCCAGTCTCTATTTTCTTTTCTATATCTTAAAGCAGAAAACATACCTGAGAGGGCAGTGAAGCCTATCCATATGGCATCATGATATCGTTTGTTGTTGTTATAAGTAACTATTCTATGAAATAGTGAATTTTTTTTAAAGAATAACAAAAGTTTACTTGACACTTTCTGTTCAACTTAGAAATTCTATAATTTCTCCTATAATTTATCATAAATTACGTGAGAAGAGAAATGTTATTTCTACCTCATAAATATGGAATATTGTGATCAAGAAAATTATATAGTTAAGGGAAACTGAAGTAATGAGCCTCTAAAATAAAAACCAATTTGTATGTGGAATACTCAGTAATATGCCTCCCCACACCCTTTCCAGGTTAAAAATTAAATCATGACTGAATCTGCCTCTAGCACAAGTGGTCAAGAGTTTGATGTATTCAGTGTTATGGACTGGAAAGATGGAGTAGGTACTTTACCAGGAAGCGACTTAAAGGTAAGCTATTTATGTTACATAGATTACAAATAGTATTAATGTGTCTGTTTATTAGTAAAATATATTTGAATCTGTATGTGAAATAAGAATTAAAAGCATTGAGCATAATACTGTGGGTTTTCTGTAATGCTTAGATCTCTCAAAACAATTTGAAATGCTAATGGCTGGCATATACTTTTATCACTAAGGATAGGGATCAGAGGTTATTTCTGTAATGTGTTCATTGTGCAGAATTTGATTTGTAGCATCAAGGAAGATCATTTTAGTTTTGAGTCTGTCATGTTGGCTAAGAAATGGTAGACTTAAAAGACATAGCTTCTAATATTTTTTAATAGTGAACTTTGTTACTTTAAATAACCAACTTCCCAGTAACATGAAGCATGTTACTGAATAAGCAAGATTCTTCAGCTCCCTTGAATTATAGTGTGAATTTAGATTTTTATAAAATGGTTTGTTCAAAAGATAGTCTTGCCCATCAGTCTACTTTTGTGTAGGTGAAAACACTCTTTAGAAAGAGATGCTTCTGTCCGCTGCTTTTGTAATATGCTCACCCTACTCCCCTAAATCTACTTCAGGATCAGATCTGCTGCCCCATGAAACATGGTTGTGCAAGCTCTCATTTGGGATGTGAGCCACCCCCAACTCTCAGTTTCTATTTGCTTTCTATTTGCTTTTGCTCTGATCCTACCTTTGGGACCTTGAACCTGTCTCTGGCCCTTCAGACTTTGTGTTTGTATTTGGTCACTCAGGTGTTTGAACTTCCCATCTTCCTAATAATCTGTTACTTGGCTCACCTCTTCAATGCAGGCATCCTGGACAGTCTTAAATAGAAATTCCTGCTCCCTAATATTGGCTTCCTTTAGTGACTACTTGGCAAGTATCTCAGTCCACTCTGTCTTTGCTCATCCTCAGTGGTGCGATTTGGCTAGTCTGTCTGTCTGTCATTGGAAAAGCACTTAGATTTCAGTTGGGTTAACTTTAATTAAGCTCAGCGTACCAATATATCTTCCTTGAGTTTAGCTTAATGAAAATGTTGCAGTGAGGTTAGTGAAATCTGGAGAAATTTGGTTTGTAGTTTTAGTTCTGTGTGACCCTGAACAAGTCAGTCTCTTTGGGCCAATTTCCTCCTCAGCAAAATAAGGAATTAAATGAACACTAAGATTTTATTACTAACATTCTCCAAATGTTCATCTGGATTAGATACGATGGAAATAGGATGTTGAAATGTTTGAGTGAGAAAAATGGTTTCTTAGACGCTGATAATGTCAGCCACATAACTACATGAGCTTTGTCAAGTTATTAAGCTCACTGAGTTTCACAGTCTTTATTTTTAAAATGAGGGTTTAGGACCTTTGTCACGAGGGTTGGAAAAAAAAAAAAACCAATACATATAAGAGACTTAGATGCTATCTTTTTGACTTTAGGATATATTATGTAGTCTGTCTTTTAAAAATGCTTCACCCCCTTACTCTTAAACATTTTTGTCCCTTTTCTACTCAATAGCTTTTTTGATATCAGGTACAGGATAAAATTTGAAACTTTCAGTAAGTTAGATTTTTCACCTTACAGTAGATTTTCCATCCATGAGAAATTTAGAATTGCTTGAAGGTTTTCCAAGCATTGGATTTTTGGAATTAACCTATTATTTTTACTAAAGTAATGAAATAATTAAGTCAGTGAGTATTACATAATCTAGATTATTTGATTTGTCTTTTAGGCTCATATAATTATATGAGTAATTTCCACATATCTAATTCATTTCATGAAATGTAGATCTTTTGATGATCAATGTTAAAAGAAAACAGACCAATTGAAAAAATATTTTCTATTTTGAAACCTTTTTTTAATCTAAGGAAATTCAGAATTTATGCAGTTAATTATATTGTTTAGGATTTCAGTTCAGTTGCTCATTCTGTTAAGATTCAAGTTGTCTAAGATACATGATTGAGAAATTGAGTTTTTACAAAAATTAGGATATTAGAAAGAACTTGGTATAAGTCATCAAATTTGCTCTCACATCATGGTTTGCCTGTTTATACTATTGAAGCCTCTTTTTTTATTGGATATTAATGTGGCTATCCTAACAAAAAGCATGCTAGCTTAAGACAGCCAATTAGTAAAATCAACTAATAAACAGAAACCAGTTTCTTTTGCAAACAGATTTTCATATACTTTAATGTATTGCTGCTCTGAAAAAAACTTTTCTGTGTAAAAGCCTCCTGGTAGCTGGCCAGTAACATTATGTCACGCTTCTGCTTGTTAAGATCTTTTAGCAGTTTTCCATATTTTTCATTGTAAAATTTAAATTCCTTCAACTTCCTGCATTTTGGGGGGAGGGGGGCACTTTCCTATCTGGATGCATCCTATTTCACTCTTTGTCACCCTGTTAACTTTTCCACCCCAAACCATTAGTTCTTAAAACCTTGATTCCTTTTTGCTGTTCCTGTTGCTGGAATCCTTTTTCCTCTCTCTCCACACTGGACCAACCACCTATGTATAAAGCAGAGTGCAAACATCTTGTTTGGTGCAGTAAAAGAAATAAAGGGAGAAGTATTTTCCATGAGCAAACTACCTGCATTGTTTAAATTTAATAACATTCTTTTGGGGTTAAATAGTTTCTATCACTGTTGTCAGCTTACAAACAGGAAAACAGAGACTCATAGTAGTTCTTTTGCTCAAGGTCAAGCAGGTAGTTATTGGCAGAATTATATCTTAAAACCAGACTTTTCTGAAATTAAAATGGATTTTCTTATCACTGTTGTATTTTAGTCTCAAGAAGGGAAATATTTTCACATCAAAAGAGATGTGAGAAAATATGACAGCAGTTTAGAGGAGAAAAGATCACTTTAGCTGGAGGGATCAGAACGACTTTAAAGAGCAGATGTCTTGTGCTCTTCAGGTGCCTGAAAATAGGGTGTTGGTGAAAACTTTCAGGAGCAGGGTTGGGAGAAGGGAAAGAGACTTGCAGAAGAGGGCTAAGAAAGTTCAAGTGTCAAAGGAAATAGCCAGAGTCTTTGGTTCTCTTGGGAATAATTTTTTAAAAATTTTGCTTAAAAATTGACTAACTTGTTCTTTTAAAATGCAAATTGGTGTTTGTACAGTAATATCTCAGGGTTGGCCACAGAACAGGCAGGCAACTAAGTAGACTGGAAAGGTACCTGATATCCGACTCATGATCCCTAAAGCAATTTCTCTGTCTAAACTTCTAATGATGAATGAAATTTATCCGCAGAGAGTTATTCCTCTGGGTCAGAAGGATTTAGTCCTTTGGAGTCCCTTAGTAAAATGCAGATAGACTCCTGAGAGCAATAGATAGGATCTTATCTGGTAAGAATAGTTGCCACTTAACAGAGTGCAAGACCCTGCTGCAGCAGCACAGAAACCCAGTGGGGACATTGGCATGTGCTCTTAGTGCATGATTTACCCTTGTCTTGATGTGTGTTCAAAATAATTTAACAAATACCTTTGCTCTAAAAACAGAGTAAGTTGAATGCAGATTTCAGCAATGAAAGTAATAAAAAAAGTATTCTAAGCAGTGTCTTTTAAAGACAGGCAAAAATAGATGAAAGAATCTGTGCCTTTACAAGCAAAAATAAAGACGAGATTGAACCAATTAAAGGTAGTTCAAACCTAGCCAAACAAGTAAATAAAACTTTTGCAACCTTTTGTAGATATTAGTCATAATTGTTTTCTGATTGACCACTTGCAGAAATAGCTATGTCAGCTGTTGTTAGTTGATTTGCTTAATAAATTGATTTGTTTATAATATGGATGTTCTTGGAAGTAGAATAGTCATTTAATACACTTTTATATAGCTTTTTAGATTTCTAGATTAAAAGAACAAATAACTTTAAAAACGACAGTGATTCTGTTGTTTCCATGGTTCCAGAGCCATTCATAAAAGCATTACCAATTCTAGAGCCCTAGTGGTTTATTGGTAAAATAATGTTAGGAAATATATCAGTTTCCTGCATTTAAGTCTGTGGGATGCCAGTAATGTTGTTAGTATCTAACAACCTGTGTTGTCTAGTTTTCTGCAATTATGATATTGTGGAAGGCACAGTAAATCGAAATTGAGAAGCTGAAAAAGAGCTGGTTTTTTACATGTGATAGGATACTTTGAAAATGCTTTGAGTTTTATTTTTGACATAATGTAACTTCAGTGAGACTGGATGTCCTTTACTTTTCCTGGGATTATAAAATGCCTTTGAGAATCTGACAGAACCTATGAATTCTATCCCCAGAAAATGTGCATGTTCATCCCATAGTTTTGCATATATTTCTTGGAGTTCATCAACCCTTAAAGTTCATCTGTGTAAGCCTGGCTTACAGGAATTGGCTGCATCTGTATTTTGTACTTAGATGGTGTCAGTTGGTAGCGTTAAATGTTAGGAATAGGAAAAGATGACAGGAATTAAGTATTGTATTATGGGAATATTGCTCTTTAACTTTGAGAGTATTTGAACCTAAAATTTCCAGGTGTCAGTTATATACATTTTTATTTGAAGGTCCCATTGAGTCGTTTTCTTTCTCAGTGTTTGGAAGTCAGGGTGGTTTTATCATTTAGCAGCATTTTGGAAACCACTCACATAGCAGACCTTCTATTTAATATAAATTTTGAGTGCCATTTCCTACATTTTGTAGTTGTCAGTGTATAAATTCATAAAAGTAAATTGTTCATCAAAGTTGTTGAATTAAGTTCATGGCTTTTTAAAAGAACTTAACTGTTTTATGCCTATTTTAAAATTTTTCATTCAGAATGGATTTTCTTTCATGTTTTTTAGTATTATTAATTAATAATTCCCATTGCCTGTTTTTTCTGTGATTGCCCAGTAGATGGTACTATCAGCTTTATTTTGAAATATATTGTTTTCAGAGTGGATCACTTAAACATTTTAAGAGTTTTCCCCTAAAGTGATTATTTTTACCTTTATTCCCTCCAGTTAACTTTTGCGACCTACTAGACTGATGTTGTAGGTGAACAAACTAGGTATAGATGTACATGTTACTTGGGAACTGGTATCTGGAATATGTTGTAGGGAGAAAACATTTCATTTTCCTTAATTTAGTAGCACTCAGTACAGAAAGCATTTAATAATTGTGGACTTGTAAAAGGAATTGCTTAAGGTGCTACTTTAACTTGTTAGAAAGAATAATTATTGGTAATTGTGGCTCAAGGTTTTTTCTGCTCAGTACTCTTTAAGTCTAATTTGGTAAAATACATAATTCTGTTGGCATGTTGATCAGATAGATTTTTTTTTAAATTGGAACATGGAAGATGTTACTACATATCTGCACCGTCATGGATATTTTTGTGAAAGATCTAAAAGCTTTAGGTAATAGGCTTTATCCTTTGGAATTTTGAGCTTTCTAGTTCTTTATCATCTGTTCAAATTTGTGGATTCCTAATATTCTGTTTTATAAGAAAGCAGAAAGAATCCAGAAAACCTTGTACTTGATAAATACGAGAGTAAATGCAAATGCTTTGAAGGATGGGTCCCTACACCTCAGTATTGAGTAAGCCTTCAGCACACACAGAATGGCTAAGCTGCTGCAGAGACATAGTTGTTGCTTTTTTAAACCGGTCATGAGAGGAAATTTCCAATTCTTGGAGTCATTATTTCTATAAAATCAAAATACCCTAATAAAATGGTTGGTTTGGAGCTAGTAGACTTGTTCTAATCCCATAGATTTTACTCAGGTGTTTTGGGAGACTAGAGGTGATTATAACAGAGCATGCTGAAGAACAGTGAAAGAAAGAATAGAGCTGGGGCTCAGAGATTCTTACTTCAACTTTTCTCATTTAAAAATCCTGGTATCTAAGGATCTGAATGTACAAGTCATTATTTCTGGAACAGAGATATTCCTTCTTTCTGTACTAGGTGAACTAGGACAAGATAACTTGATTTCTGGGAAAATAATAACTTTACTTTCACTAACTTTGATTATTCAATAAGAAGTATATATCTTAGCAAAAAATGGTGTTGGAAATTTCAGTTCATATAGATGACCTGTCAACTCTACAGGATTCTATACTGTTGTTCTCTTAGTACCTCCCTGCTTTGTGCTTGCCCTCTTCCCTGAATGGCAAAATGCAAAGAGCATCAAGATACAAATGTCTAAATTAGCTTAAAACAAAATTAATTTGCTGAAAGACTGTCAGCCATTAAATTATTACATTTCAGAGCACTTTTGTAAATTTTTCCTCTTTCTACTGTCATTGCTAGTTTCGGGTAAATGAGTTTGGAGCCCTAGAAGTTATTACAGATGAGAGTGAGATGGAAAATGTTAAAAAAGCAACAGCTACTACAACTTGGATGGTGCCAACTGCTCAAGAAGGTAAGAGTGAATTGTCTGTGTGGTCATCTCTTGCGCGAGTTTTAATATGAGAGTATCTAAGGTTTTATAATTGGCTGCAACTTTGAAAATCCTGGGTGATCTTCATGGCACATGTTCTTAGGTCAATTTTTATAATGAAATTATGTGAAACCAGCTTTTATGTTTTAAAATTACTGTATACTGTCTTCTTTCCTAATGTCATATCTATAGTAGCACAAGGTTAATTGGAAATTACTAAGTGAATCCATGTTATAATAGCCGACCCAGGTGATTTAGCCAAAAGCCTGACACTTTTTTCTCATCTACTCCGATGGTTGTAACTAACACCTATATGCTGATGACTCCTAAATCTATATCTCCAGCCCCGACCTCTCCCCCGAGCTCCAGGCCCGTATTTCCACCTGCCTACTGGACATCTCCACCTGGATGTCCCTCAGGTACCTCAAACTCCACATGTCTGAAATGCGATTCATTTTCTACTTCTCTTTTCCCCTTCCCTTAAACCTGCTCTTCCTTCTGTACCCCATAGTTCAGTTGATGGTAGCACCATCCACACAATGGGCAATCAAGAAATCTAGGAGTCATCCTGAATTTGTTCTACTCCAGCCCCATAGCCTGTTACTTAATTGTCTTGGTTTTCCTTTGCTAATTATGTCTTATATCTGGCCTTTTCTACCTATAATCACTTACTACTTGCCTTAATTAAGCCCATAGAACTCTCACCTGAACTACTGCAGACATCTCTTAAAGAACCACTCTGCTTCTGATTTCACCCAGTTTCTGCACACTTAAGTCAGAGGAACTTATGTAGATTTGCTTATCTGATACTTTGTTGATTTCTTATGGTCTCTTTCACTAAACATGCAAAGGTCTTGGCTGACCTGCACCAACCTGTTCACTTAGTCTCTTTGCTCTCTCTATTCTGTTCTTTGTACATTATGTTCTGGCAATGCCAACAGCATTGAATTACGTGTAATTCCCCCAGCACATCATCTGGTTCACCTTGCCTTTCCTCATGCTGTTTCTTTTGGCTGGGATGCCATTTCTTTCCTTGTCCAGTTGGTAAATTTCTCTTTGGTCTTCAAACCCTGTTGAGGCTTTATATAAAAAAATCCTCACCTGCCTTCACTCCAGGCTAAATGAATCTTTCTCTTTACTACTTCTAGAACTTGTTTATGCTTCAATAATTGCATGTATCACATTTTGTTATAAATATTGGTTTCTTTCCTGTCTTTTCTAGACTGTGAGCTCTCTTGGGCAAGGTCTATACTGTCTTTATCAGTGTCTAGCATAAATTGGTGCCTAGTGAATATTTGCTGAATGAATGATAGTTTAACAATTCAGGCAAAAAGAAATGTAAGTTTCTCAGTGATTTGAATTATTATGATACAGGGAGTTTGGCTGATTTTAAAGTAAATAAGGAGATTTTGATTAACCAATTAACCAGTTAAGTAAATCAGAGTTACTCACCCAAAGATGTACATGTGAAATAACATAGATAACCCTTTTTAAATTTTGTCAAGGACCTATAAAATAGGGTTCTATAGATTAAAATTTTCACTGCTGATTCCAGTGACAAATCAGTTTGTTTCCATTTTATTTCAATTCTGTAGAAAAAGCCTTGAAAAAGCTTTTGTTTACTTTTCTGCAGGAAATTTTTTGTTATGTAAATGATTTTTGTTATGTAAGTGATTCCTGCCCAAACCATCTGTTTCTCTTTCCCAAACTCTAGTTTAATCATTCATTCAACAAGTATTATTCTTTTAGTGTGCTAACAATAAATTTTGCTAACAAAACTAGAAGGAAAAGTTTAAATGTTTTTGAAATGTTCCCTATTGTGGTTTTAATTTTTTCCTTCTTTTCATCTTTTAGTCTTTTCAGAGAAGACTGGGATGCCTTTCAGGTTGAAGGATCCAGTGAAAGTAGAAGGGCTTCAATTCTGTGAGAACTGTTGTCAATATGGCAATGTAGATGAGTGTCTTTCTGGAGGAAACTATTGCAGCCAGAATTGTGCTCGGCATATCAAAGACAAGTAGGTTTTTGCCCCATTCCATCTTTAAAATGGGTTTTAGAGACAAAAGTCATGGTGCTTTGGTATACAGACATTTTGTGCTCTATGATGTTTGTCACCAGTCCATGCTCTTTTTCCCTGAGACTTTCCCTTAGAGTCATGTGGACCTAATCCTCTGAGTGGACATGGAGACCTCAGTCACATCTGATCTCTTTATGTCCTGTGTACAAAGTAATCTCTGCCTCTTTCTTTAGCCATTTATTTGCATCAATTCAGTAATTCCCTCACTAAGAGTCTGGACTGTTAAAGACACATTTTGAGAAAATGATGTTTATGAAAATACAGGGTTTTTTGTTTGTTTTATTTGGGGATTCTTAGATAATTCAGCTAAAACTCCGGGTATGGAATACAGCTTCTCTTGATAGGGCACCAACTGAATAATAGTGAGTTGTATAATGACTTTTGCTACTGCTGATTTTTGGACAGCCTGAGGATTAAGGGACAGATCAGCTATGACTGATGGAGTGTGACTTTGCCGTTTGGGGACTGACTGATTTCAGTTCAGCTTATCTCAGAGAAAGCGTTTTTCTTGCCTAGTTTTGTATATTACAAATAAATGGCTTGACATTTATGTTTTAGTTGAGTTTTTCATGTATTTTAATGAGCATGAGTTTGGGAATTATCTGTTTTTGTTGGGCAAATGATAATATACAAAGTTACACTTGACCTTTTTTATCTGGATTTGTTCATTCTTAATAATTGCAAATGGCTTGCTTTAAAATTGCTCTGAAGACTAAAGCATCTCCAAGTACTTTTATTAGTATGGATGGAAAATATGAAAGACAAATAATTTTAAACGTGTTAGAGCCCATTTCCTAGCTAATACTGCTCCCTTTAGTTGGTTTCCACTTTCTGCTGTGGTAATGGTTTGAAGTGTTCTTTACCAGTGACCTTCTTGCCTACAGATTTCTTCTAATACTAAGTACTTTTCCTTTGGGAGATGATTTTTTAAAAAATAATTTTCACACTGGTAATAAACATGTAGATGTTTGATAGGTATTGTTTCCTGTCACTATTTTGGGTTTATAAACACAACAGAGATCAGAAGGAAGAAAGGGACGTAGAAGACAATGAGGAAGAAGACTCCAAATGTAGTCGCAAGAAAAAACCAAAGCTGTCTTTGAAAGCTGACTCCAAGGAAGATGGTGAAGAGCGAGATGATGAAATGGTTAGTATCCTCTATGCACCTGCCAGAGGGTCTTGGAGCTTCTTCAGTGGGTGGCACCCTTGTGGGTAGGCTAATTCTGTGACATTACCAGCAGTAATTTACCTGCCTACCCTCTGGGTGCTGCTGTCCTCATTGGCAAAATGAGAATATTAAAGAGTAGTAGCTAGCCCTACTAGCCAGCCAGAAGAAGTTGGATGCCCTGGAATTTATTCTTACAGCAAAAGAGGCAACATCAAAATCTTCAGTTTTGCAGATGAATCTTAAATTTTTCATAGTACTAAGCAACCAATTCCATTTTGCTCAATTACAGTTACACCACATAAAACTATGTAAGTAGATAGAAGATAGCAGATAAATGTCAGATATGTTTGATAAAAACTAGTTCAAAATGTACTAATTAAAGCATAAATATTTTGTCGCTGGAGTATATATTGGTAGTTCTGGGTTAGAAGAAAACTTTGAGGTCTTAAAGCATTTTCATACAGATTAATTTGAACAATAATTATTTGCTGGTCACTGTTCTAGGTGCTGGGAATGCTGGAATGGATGAGATAGTAGGGGGAATGAGATTTTTTTCCCCCCTCTAGGACATTACATTCTTATTGAGGGAGCATAAAGTATGCAGGAAAAATAACATTTTGTGATAAGTACTGTGCCAAGAATTATAGTAGGGCATTTGGATTGATTGACTCCTTCAAGTTGGATTGTCCCCAAGAAAAAGTTAGTACTAACAACTGACCATAAAACTGAGACATACAGCAAGAGATGGGGTGGAATGGGGAGGGAAAGATGGGAGGAAGGAACACATAGGAATATAGTGATGAATTCTGAGTGGTATGGTGGTGGAAGAACTATGGGCACTACAGCAATATAAGAAAGAGAAACAGTTGGATTGCCCATAGAAGGTGACATGAACAGTGTGCTCTGATTAATGAAAAGGAGCCAACTATGAGTTATAAGCCCCTGGACAATGAAATTCTTAGGGAAAATTTCCTAAGGCAAGAACATATGTAGTGTATTCTGTTTGAAGAAATGTCTGCTTAAGCCTTTGGGTATTAGAGGAAGAGGGGAAAATGAAGCTTGAATAAATAAATGTGGTTCATTTTGTGTATAGCATTATGATCAATCAGAGTAATGGGTTTCCATTTTATTCTGAATGTGATGGGAAGCCTTTGGAAAATTGAAGGCAGTGAACAGTATACTATGATCTGTGTATTTAAATGACTATTCTAGCTTTGACATGTGAAAGTAGGGTCAGGAAAACAGGAGTGATTGCAGTTGACTAGCTGCAAGTACTGTTTAAGATAGAAGTCAGTGGATTTTGGATGGATGTTAGAGGTGTGTGAGGAAAAGAGAAGAACCGGGGATAACTCATAGGTTTTTTAACTTCAACACTGACTACATAATCATGCAATTTATTGAGACCAGGAAGACAAAAGTAAAATGTAGAATCTGAAATCCTTAGGCCTTTGTGATTTGAGGTGCTCACTAGATATCTGAGTGAAGATCTCATGTAGTTGAAAGTTGTTAGGGTTGAAGATATGGACTGGGATAGTTGGCATATAGGTTGGATAGAGAAGAGAAGGGAACTGAAATGGAGGAGATATCAGCAAAGGTCGAGAAAGAGGAAAACCAGAACTAGGTGGCTTAGGAGCTGAGAGAACAAAGTGTTTCAAGTTGGTGGGAGCAGAGTCTGTTATTTCCAGAGTGTAAATCTTGGAAGCATTCTTTTTTTGTGAAGACCTCAGGCCAAAAGCAACACAGTTCTCAAATGACCTATATTCTTACTTTCCTCAAAAGTTATGAAGTGAAAATGAAGAAAAGTACAAAAATCTTAGTGACAGTTCTGACTTTTCATTGTAGCCAGTTTCATGAGCTCTAAAACATTTCTAGGAAATAATTTTTCTTTCTTACTATAGGAGAACAAACAAGATGGAAGAATCCTGAGGGGTTCACAGAGAGCCCGAAGGAAAAGACGAGGTGATTCAGCTGTATTAAAACAGGGTGAGTTGGTGAAAGAATTTTTTAATTTTATTTGTAACTATCAAATTGAAAATGTTTCACATAAGTAGGCATTTTGAATTTAATTACAGTATGTACTATGTCAGTTGAGGTGTTGCTTTGGGCTTTGCCTTGATTAAATTTTGTCAAAAAAAATTAGGGTTTTGAAGAAATAGATAAGGGGAAAATGGAAATTAATAACAAATAGGATCAAGGTGAATATGAGAATATTTTCCTTATTTTTTTTTTCCATTGAGTTGGTTTCTTCTACATCTGCACTTTCTCTGAAACCTCTGTTCTAGTTCATTTCCTAAGATTTTCAGTTTTTAATGTTGCCTTTGAAGCCACACCTTCCTCATGTGGTACTATTTTTCCCCCATTTTTGTTCCTCAGACACTCTTCATTCTCATGAGGAAACTAGTCCTCAGCCTATCCTTTAACACTTGACTGGATGAGCTCACCACTTTATTAGGTAGAGACCTCAGTGTCCTCGCTGGGGCTTTCCTCCTGACCTGCCACATCTGCCTGTTAGTCCTTCATTTTAGGTCTCTTCACATTGTGGCCTCCTCACCCTAGTCATGGCTTCCCTACAAATCAGCACGTCAGCCAAGTGCTTGTCTCCAATGCTTGGATATATTCCTCCATTTCATCTTAATTCCTCAAAAAGAATTTGAAATATTTCTATCTGCCTCAAGTACTCAGCCTGACTTCACATTGTTTGAGAGATGATTTTCTATTTTATATCATAGAGATTAAAGGGAGTAAATTTTTCAGTTTTTCTGTGTTCTATCTCAAAAATATCTTTAACTCTTTTCTTTCTTTCCCTTCATTTCTTTTCTCAGAAGAGTGGCCCTTCTGGCACCTTTTAACTTTGGTAATTTATTCCCCTTTCCCACCCCTGCCTAGGTATTATAAGATGGCTTCTGACTTCACAGAACTCCATCTTAACCTGTTTCAGCTCTCATTCCCAAAAGTCTTTCCTCCAGTTTTACTACCCATCAAACTATTATATTCTTCAACTCATTGCCATTATTTTGAAATTAATCCCCAATAAAATTGATATTAGATCACTTCATTCCTCTTTCGTATATTCTGTTGCTTGAAACCTGACTTGTGTGTGTGTGTATGTGTGTGTGTGTCTGTGTGTCTGTGTGTGTCTCCCTATTCCAAGCTATTTGCAGCTACTCCCTTACTAAGTGCACTGGCCTTTTCTCAGTCTTTAACTTCCTAGTCTTTTAAGAATGAGTTTTGAGCCCCTGCTTCTAAGGGCTCCCACTTATTTAGCTTGCATGATACTGTTCTAACTAGGCCTCCTGCTATGCCATCTTCATTTATAATCTTCTGCGCTCTCTTTTATCCTCATTACTGTGTATACATATCACCCTTCACCTCTGAATTCTCCTTTCTTTGGAAGAGAAGCCAGGAAAAGAAACTGAGAAATACCTGCTATAGAAGTAAGAGAAGAGCCAGGTGGAGTAGTCAGGAAAGTGAAAAGCCACAGTACATGTCTTGACTTCTTAGATTGGGAAATTCTGTCATTTTACTCTCACTTCAGGTTTGCCCACTAAAGGAAAAAAAGCATGGTGCTGGGCATCCTACCTGGAAGAGGAAAGAGCTGTGGCTGTGCCAGCGAAGCTCTTCAGGGAGGTATGGGCTCTTCTGGAAAGCACTGTGTATTAAGGACAAAGGAACTGGAATGCTGACCTGGAATTAGTGTTCTGGTTCCTGTGGTGTGTCTAGGATATGTGACTTTGGATAATTTCTTTAGTATGCTGTTTTCTGTGGATGTGTTAACATGTTATTTCCAAGGGTGACTACATTCATGTCTGGATACCTTCTCCAACGCCACATTCATGCACACACTGACATACATGCTTTTTTTCCCTCAGCATTTACCAGGCCTTTACTCTATAATTTTAAGAAGCACACTTCCAGTGCTACTGTAAAACCAATTGAAGAAAAACCAGCATGAAATTGCATGTCAGCATCATGGCTTTAGGAGAATAGAAATGAGTCAACAAGCTTAGCATAATTTTACAGCCAAAATCTAAAGCTGGGTGGCCACATTGTTTCAGCTGTAATAAATTTTTTTTTATCGTAATTGATCTAAAAATCGGTTAAAAACATAGACACCAAATGTAGTTCTTTAGTATATATTGCTGTCCCTGGGCTAAAACATGGTCAGTAAGCTTTTTCTGAAAAGGCTACATGTAAATACTTTAGGATATGGGGGAAATGACATGGTCACAACAAAACTGATTACAACAAAACAAAACATGTTGTAGTGAAAGCTGCCATATAGTATACAGGAGAATGAACATAGGTGTATTCCAGTAAAACTATATTTATAAAAATGGGTAGTAGGTTGGGTTTGACACTTTAGGATATGGGGGAAATGACATGGTCACAACAAAACTGATTACAACAAAACAAAACATGTTGTAGTGAAAGCTGCCATATAGTATACAGGAGAATGAACATAGGTGTATTCCAGTAAAACTATATTTATAAAAATGGGTAGTAGGTTGGGTTTGACACATAAATGGTAGTTTATTGACCTGTGGTTTAAATTATTTTATTATATTAAGTCATGGTATGTGATAAATCTGCCACGGAAACTGTTATTTGTATGTAGCTAATTTTTAAAAGTGATGAATACTAAATTAGGATGAGTATATTTAAATTAAGAATGTTAACTTAAATATTATAGTAATTACATATGAACTTGTTCTATAATTATTTTCTCTAAATTTAGTCCTTTGTGGTCCTTTGCAGTAAATTTAGTACTTTGTGAAGTATAGGCTTTCTTATTAAAAAAGAAAAAAAAAACACTTTAGTACAGTTAATTCCGTGAATTAGCAATGCAGTCATGGTGTTTAAAGTAATAGAATCTGAACTATGCCTTCCTAAACCTGGTCTTCTAGGTATTAGATTTGCTTCTTTCAAAAACTACAGTTACCAGCTCTTATCTTTCATTCCTAGAAAATTTAATGTACTTATTATTAGCCAACGTATTTATCTTTACCAGCCAGGTGAAGTCTGTTTTACTTTGTGTCTATGGGTAAGGGAGAGCAGTTTTTCAAACACATAAAACATTTTAAACATTTTCTATGACCTTTTAAATTATCTTTGTGTGTAGTCATGGCTAAAAAGTACAAATCCTCCCTTCTCCATCTTAAACCAAATGATAACAGATGAACTTTGCTTTTTTGTTTAACTTTGTTTGGAGATTTCCCATCTGAGTTTGTTGTTCTCTGCATCATTCTTTTATACCAGTGTAGTCTTAATGCCTTGTCCATTTTATGTCTCTTCCATAATATTTTAAGCTGTTCTCCTCTGTTCACAAATATATGTGCAGCAGATGCTATATCATGACACTGACCTATAATGACACATATAATATAAATAAATATATATATATATGATAGTAGAAAAGCTTAAATACTCTATGGATCCATGGAATTTATAAACTAGTATCTATTGCTGTGGAAATGTTTTCATGTTCACCTGTCAGTTTGCACATGTGTCTCCATGGGATAATTTCCTAGAATAAGACATGCTGAGTCAAAGAGAATATTTCCTGTTTATACCCCTACTAGCAATACATATGTGTCTGTTTACATTGTATTACTTGGTGATCCTTTTCTTTTGGATTTTTGGAGTTATTCCTGCATTTGACAAGTACTCTTGAAGAATGACAGTTATTCATATTTCTAAATAGGCATTCAGGATAAAATACTGAAGCTGCTGTTATTTTTCCATTTTAGTATCAATCCTTTCCATATAACAAAAATGGCTTTAAAGTTGGCATGAAATTGGAAGGTGTGGATCCTGAGCACCAGTCTGTGTACTGCGTCCTCACTGTGGCTGAGGTAAGCTTGGTGTCATCTCTAAATTAAAATGATTATGGAGTTTTGATAATGTGAAAAGTGCCATTTGCTGTGTATTTACTTCCTGCTAGGCTTGGTGCTTTCTTTATTCTTTGCAAAAACCTCATAGAGTTCATGTTCTTCATCCTTATTCTGTAAATGAAGAAACTGAGATTTGAGAGAGATTAAGTGATGTAAGTTAGGTCACACAGCTTCCTAGTGGTAAAAACAGAATTTTATCTTTCTGACCTTTGTCATACTGTGCTCCTTAACATAAGGAATAGGTCTCTCTCTCTTTCTCTCTCTGTATATATATTTATTTATTTTCCTAAATAATTTCTATATATACAGAATTTTTCCCTAAATAATTTATCTCTATATATTTATTTCAAATAGACATAATAATTTCTATATATAGAACTTTTATATTTCTACATATATATAGAATATTTTATTTTACCTTTTCTATATAATTATTCTACAGTCTATATAATTATTCTGTATGTATATATGTGTATGTGTGTATGTATATAGAAATTATTCAGAAAAAAATGTCCAAGTCAACTGATATATATGTTATATGTTATATGTGTTGTCCTAGTCCAGTTTTTCTTACAAAGAACTCATCTCAAAATTTCCTGTCTTTGCTCCCTTTCCTTAACTCAGCATTATGCATTAAAAAAAATCCTCCCCAGAATAAGATGATCCTGTATATTACTTTTAATTACCGTAGCATTCTTCAGTGACTTAGTGAATTTGTAAGAAGATTGACTCCAGCAGAACTCAGAAATACCTGATAGCTAAGTGATGACAATCACACAGTGACTAATAATACACAGTTCCACAGAGTGGCCCCTGGCCAGGTGCTGAGGTTACTGCTTTCTGTTAGCTTGTACTAATTCCCAAAACAGCTTTTTCCAATAGAGCACCATCTCCCCACTTTCCAGGTGACAAAACTGAGCTGAGTGACCTACAATAACAACTTGTGATAATATAACAACTTGTGATAATATGTAGTGAAAGGTCAGGGCTGAATTCCTTTGTATCAGAAGACAGGTGTGCGTTGTAAAGAGTGTGACCTGCATCCCTGTCAGGCTCAATGAGACTGTGTCTGTGTCTCCCATGCTTACATGGAAGGGTAGAGTCAGTGCCTGCATGAATTACAGCGAGGGTCCTTGGAAGTATGTTCTGTCCAGATGTTTTTTATGTATGTAAATTCTTGCACATGTACCTTTTTCTCCTGTTTACATACCTAAGACCCCCTAAAAAATCTCCTGCAACTTGCTTTGGTGCCAGTGTAGCTTTTATTTATATCTATATCTATATCTATATCTATATATAGATATATAGATATATAGATATATAGATAATGTTTTCAACTGCTGATTGATACTCCATTTCATTAACTTGCCCTAGTTCATTTAGTTGCTTTCATGTTGATGAACACCTCAGTATTCTTCACTTTGTCACTGTCACAAATAACCTTGTGAGCATCTTTTTTATCTGTTTGGTTTTGTGTATTTAAGTGTAGGTTCCGTCATAGAATTGCCAATTCAGAGTGAGGGACATTTAAATTTTTGATGCCTGCTACTTCTTGGAGCTCCATGGAAATTCATCAGTTGTTACCATCTCACCCAGAGCATGAATTTAAGAATAAACTGCATGATTTTGCAATGGAAAGAGATGGGAGAGTGTTTGAGTTTAAAGAAACTGCTAGGGAGTGAGTATTGAAATGTTCATAGAGAGCAGGTAATTGATAATGAGGGGATGGCAGATGATCTAGAGTGTATGACCAGGTACATGCCTAGGTGTGAGGAGTGATAATATGTAGTGAAAGGTCCAGAATTGTAACAGGAAGGAGGGAATGGTTGGGTATGTGGGGGAACTTCTTGCCCTAGAAGGTAAACCATTAGCAGGAAAACTAAGCCAGGGCTCATTGTTTGATAAGTGAGAGGGCTTGCTTGAGAGAGTCACAAGGGAAGATGAGAGGGGAGTTGGTGTGGCTAAATGGCACAGATCTCAGAAGTAGAATGGAGATCAAGATGTGGGAGCCTGGGAGCACTGTGTTGCTTGAGACAGTAACCCTCTCTGATCTCAGAGGATGAGGAGTCAGAGAAGGAGCCACTTCCACTTAAAGGTTTAAAATGGACCAGTAAGTATGTATGCCTTGGAGCCAGGCAGTTGAGAATATAAGGGATTGTTTACCAAAGCAAAGGATTCTAGATGTCATAAGGTATAGTAGAGAGATCTAGGGAAGAAAGTCCAGAAGCTCAGAGCAGGATGACCTGAGTGACTAGATATAACCTGCTAGAGGAACTTGCTTCAAGTGTTGAGCAGAGACAGCTGCCATGAGGCAAAGGAGGTTTGTAAGCTGTAAGACTAATAGAAGAGGCAACACTTAAGCTCTTTTTAGGCTAAACGGTGAATGTACAGCCTGGGGCAAAAAGCTACCCTTTCATAGATTTTGTACTTGCAGAGAATCCTACTCTTGGTTTTACAGGGGCTCTCATCTCTCTTGGTGTGGTCAGTAAGTGACCACTGTTGTCTATATAGCAATGCATTGTAATTGAAAGAATTCTAATGAGGCACGATAAAATATAAAAAGTTAGTCACTTCTTTTTTGCCTCTCTTCTCCCACTTCTCAGAAGAAATCATTAATATTTGGAATATAAATCCCTCCAGACTTATTGTAAACAGTGGATTTGCCTATATGTGTGTATATACGTATTTACTTATAAATGAGAGTTTAAGTACATATACCCTTATGTCTATATATTTACATGTACATCTCTAAAAACGTATACATTTGCAAACATATACATGTAAACACATCTTACACATGAATAACATTTCTCATAAACTGACGTATCTTGTAGTTTGTTTTGTCATTTGAATTTTAACAGTACGTTTTAGAGAACTTCCTACGATACTAACTATATAGTTTCCTTAGTTGGGGGATAGCTAATAGCCCTGGCTCAAGTTTTCATACTAGCCTCAAGTTTTCTTATTCAGGTTTCTGTGGGGCAGGTGCTCCTGGAGTAGTGAGAGGTCTGGTTCATGTGTGGTTCCTTTTGAAAAAATCTGCTTGTCTTGTGGGAAGGAGCTTGAGAAGCTGCACCTAAACTCAAGGCAGAGCATTGCAAAGCTGAGACCCTGTAGCTACTCTTTAACTCCAAACTCCCCACACATAAATCCCTGCAGGCAGATGGAGGGCCTCAAAGTCAGGTATGCCTTACAGAGAGTGACTTCTTGGTGTTGCAGATTGTCAGTCTCATCTAAGTAAAACTTGAGGAGGCTTTTCTTCTTTCCAACCCAGCTACTGGTGGAGGGAGAATCTATTGACATTTCTCACTTTCTGCACCAGTCTTGGTCCAGATGCATATTGTAGTATGTGGAGCTTTATAAAGATCAGGGAGCCAGCATGCAGGCACTGCACAGCAGGGAAATCACCTGGGACCCTGATGGAACCATGTAGCCTGGGTGGGCTGCCTGCTTCCTTGTCAGTCTCCTTAATGATAGATAGTAAGGCATAGGGGAAGGGGAGAGTGGATGTCTATACATGAACACATTATTTCTCACCCTGTATCCATGGACTGGTATATTGACAGGAATTGTGCCAGAACACCATAGCTCAGCTCTTTCCAGTACGTAGTGTATAATAGCCTTTGCCTTTAATGTTTATCATTTATTCACTTGTCTTTGTTGCTGTTTAAAAGGCTGTGTTAGTTAACGTAGACTGTACTTGATGTTTTTATTTTTATATTTGTATACAAATTGTCTGTCTGATGTATCAGCCTGCTTTGCCTGTTTCAGGTCTGTGGGTACCGTGTAAAGCTGCACTTTGATGGATATTCAGACTGCTATGACTTCTGGGTCAACGCAGATGCCCTGGATATCCACCCAGTTGGGTGGTGTGAGAAAACTGGTCATAAACTCCATCCTCCGAAAGGTATCATCACTTTGTTGTTTTATATTTTAAATTGTATAACTACTTATTCCCTTATATGTGAATTTAAAATTTTCAAGAATTTAGATTTTTTGATGATCCAGATGGACTGAAATGCAGATTTATAATCTCTGATTTAAAAAATGCTTGTTAAATTGAATGAACTTTAAAAAGTAGATTGGAGCTTACGAGAAACTTAATCTACTTTTTGAATATATTTGCATGATACTTAATGGTTTTTTTTAACTTATATATAAATTTCACAACATTGTATTCCCAGGTATTTACCTCCCTACCACCCTCCCTTCCATCTCCCCCCCACCCCCTTTCCCTCCTGCTCAAAGTTGTGCACTTCAGTTTGGTGCTTAGCTTGTTTTGACTTTTCCTCAAGTCTTTTGTTTATTTTTTCCACTATATCCCATATATTAGTGAAACTATTTGGTTTCTGTCTTTTTCTTTATGACTTGTTTCTGCTAATATGATTTCTTCTAAGTACATCTGTGTTATAAAATCATCAAATTTGTCATTTTTAATTGATGAGTAATATTCTATCATGTATATATACCATATTTTTTTCATCCAGTCATCTGTTTTGGGGCATTTAGTTTGCTTCCATGTCCTTGCAATTATAAATTGTGCTGCAGTAAACATCCGAGCACAGGTGTCCCTTTGTACCCACATTGAGGTCTCTTTTGGGTAGATTCCCAAGAGAGCAATTGCTGCATCAAATGGTAGTTCCAGTTTCATTAACTTGAGGGTCCTCCACACAGCTTTCCGTAGTGTTTGGTCTAGATAACATTCCCACCAGCAGTGTAGAGTGTTCCTTTCTCTCCACATCCACGCCAACAAGTCTTGTTGTCCATTCTTTGGATGTGTGCCATGATACATAATGTTGACTACAAAGTTTACTTACAGAGTTCTCTTATATGTAGTCTTGATAAAATTGATTTGAAAAATTAATTCTAAATTGTTTACACAATGGTTTACTTGAAAATATTACTAGAAAATCTTAAATTATGCACTGAGTTTCTTGTAGATTCTAATAATTGAGAGATTGGAAAAGAGAATGTAACACACAAAATTGGTTCAGGTGGTGGTTCATAGTTTACTTTTTATGATTTCTTTCTATTATGGTTTGCATTGATTTTGTCTATTTCATGTTTACATTATTAAGCTTCAAGAATAACATGTACATTTTTAAGTCCATCTCTAATGTTTTAAATAACATCATATTTTCATTTTCAACTATTCCATTCAGTATTGTTTGCTTTGCTATCAAAGACCCAGCTTATTAATTGAGTATTGTTGTCCTAAAGGCTATTATTTTTAATGGACTAGTCATCTTTTGGTTTTAAATGAAAAACTAATGACAGAATGGTATTTTCAAATGGCTGAAGGATTAAAACAAAAATACATAGAAAAAAAGAAGATGAAAAAGAAAATCTGTAAGCCTTTATATAAATTGACCTTTTGTAATGACAATACTAGCAGTGGTTCTTTTTTATGTTACCTTTTAGAGTTTTAATGGAAGCAGGAGAAAGCTATTAGCAGATAAAATAAATGCTTATTTTCTTTTTTTAAGGAAATAATAACTTTAACAAGATTGTGAAAATTAAGGCAAATACATTTCTTTGTTGCAAGTTGCCAATATGCTTATTTCTTAAATCTTGAGTTGTTGTTCTTGTGATATTAGGCCAAAAGATATTGTCTGTATCATTAATTTTTTTCCGGATTTCCACCTTAGTCTATCATGTGTTTATTTCCTTGTTACCATTCATTCTGATTGAGGGGAAAAATACAGTTTGTTGGATACAAGCATAGCCTGTGTATTAATGTTTGTAGATTGAAATTGTGAAGTAAACTTTGTCTATTTGAAATGATACTTGATTTCCAATGATACTTGATACTTTGACCTGTTGAACTTACAAAGTAGAAATGGAAAATTATGTAATGCATTTTGTTATTTTACTAAGTCTGTTTATTTGTCCTTACTGTAGGATACAAAGAAGAAGAATTTAATTGGCAGACCTATCTAAAAACATGCAAAGCCCAAGCTGCTCCCAAGTCATTATTTGAAAATCAGAATATAGTAAGTACATCCAAAATACTTTTCCTTTCAAAGACAGTGACTTTTGAGTCTTTCACAAGATAAATTACAAGTGATAACAAACAACATAAATTTTATTGTTTTGGTGGAATACTCAAAGGAACTTTAAATTTAGCTCAAAAATCTTTATGAATAAATACCTATTTTATAGCCACATCATAGGTGTCCTTTTTTGATTGATTTGGTGGAAGATAGATGTAATTTGCAATTTGGGTACATAAAAATCTTAATTGACTGGTGGCATATTTTACTGTTACTGTGATTTAGGAGTGCTGTTCAAATGGATTCATGTAGTAAGGGAGCATTGTGGAGATTTGCTTAGATCACATGGTAGCACTGTTTAGATTTACATGCAGAGACTATGATTTGTCTTCACTCCAGCCACTGGCCTTATTTTGCAGTGTAAGAAATGAAAGCAAAGTCTGATTATAAGTGTGTTTTCTTCTGATTGGCCTGTTTTATCATATTACCTGTATTACATGTTCCTCTGTTGACTTCTCTGAAGAAGTCTGATAGATTACACCTGATAGTTTACACCTTGCCCATGTTCTCATTTTTTGGAAAAATAATGCTTGGATAAAACCTGAGTATTATCTTTGTAACTGATAAGGGCTCTCCAATAGAGCACTTACATAACTTCTGTCTGCCAGTAAATGAGCTTGATGCTGAGCCCTAGAGAAAGGAGATTTACTGACCTTTCCTGTCCTACCCTTTAAGACCCAGAACATTAGACCAGGCCCACCAGGCTGGTCCACCCTCCTATAGAACAAAACTTGCCCCTAGAGCAGCAGAGTGGAACCTATGTGCCCTGCTACTCTCAAGGTATCTTCCAAATATACCAGTCAGGTAACAGTGAGAGTGTGGAAAGAGTAAAGTTTCACTAATGGGCTTCTTTCCAAATATGAGGAGTGAGGAAAAGCCTTCTTACCTACTCTACTTTACCATTTGGGAAATTATGTTAACCAGTTATTTTGAGGCCATCAGTTCAAGGACTGAAACTTCCTCTATTCTAATTGGACAGGTTGAATTAGAGAACATGTGTGTGTGTGTGTATGAGGGGGGGTAACTAATAGAGATAATGATCCAGATTATTTTATTATTTTCTTAATTGAGAGGGTAGTTTAATTGCTGACATGCAAATACTGCTTTGTCAGTGGGTAATCTCTATCGAGACTAGGTAGAAGGTTATTTGGGGGGATACACAGGTACCTGCTGTTACTACTTTAAATTTCCTAACCGCTGTCTTGTTTGCTGATGAGTTCAGTCAGGGATTTGATTAACTGCCTTGAACCCTCTTCCTAAATTGTGTGCTTCACTGGTGCACAACTTAATCTTGAGCTATGTGTTTGGTGTCTAAAATCAATTAATATTTCTATTTCTAGCTTCTACCTCAGAATAACTCAAAAGTTTATGGTCAGAAATCTGATAAATAATTTCAGGACTTAAATGTATAGTGGAGATTTTTGTATAGTGTGTACTTGCTTGTTCAACTAGGTAAGACCTAATTCTGATATTATCAGAGCTAAAGTCATTACATTTTTTATAAGGATAGCAGTATCATAAGAAAAAGAGGTAAATTTATTTTGCTAGATTGCTAGATGTAATTAGACAACTATCTTTGTCTTCATTCTGACATAACTGACATCCAGCATACTTCCCTCAGAGTAGGCTCATTTTCCTCACAAAATATCGTGAGAAATGTTTGCATTTTTACTATAGCTCAAGCACTAAATCTTACTGAACATTTAGTATGTTTCTCCACTGTTGCAGATGGCTGTGAATTTCTTTAATCTGTGAATTTCCTTATAGCACAGAAGATTTCAAATGACTGTATATTCAGCCAGTTCTTTTGGTGCTGTTGTAAATAGTATCTGTAGTGCTAAGTAAAAATTTTAATCATTTGCAGCCTTTATGTATGAAATGACCTACTTTCAGTTGAGTACTCTTTTGAGAAATCTTTTCAGAAGTGGGAGTGAGTTTGTACTGACTCATACACATTTTTAACTTGATTACGTGCATATTTTGTGTGAAATGATTTTCATTGTTAAGTATATAATCAAGAAAGGAAAAAACAAAAAATGAACTATACAGTGAATAAAATTCACCTAGTTCTAGTCATCTAACTCATGCACCAAAATACATATTAAGATGAATGAAACACTGCAAGCTTTGGGTATTTAGTTTCAAGATAGATAGCTGTGTATAGCAGCAGGCATTGTTCTAATTGCTGCTTGTTGGAAAGCTACTCTGCTGTAAAAATGATTCATGAATTTTAAATTTTGTGAACACAACTGATGGTTGCCAGCCCTTCACGAAGGGGGTGCAGAGAGGGTTCAGAGGTACAGATCTTGCTGTTAAGTGTGTATCTCTAATTAAATCTGTATGTTTCATAGACAGTGATCCCATCAGGCTTTCGAGTTGGAATGAAGCTTGAAGCAGTAGACAAAAAGAATCCTGCATTCATCTGTGTTGCTACGGTAACAGATATGGTGGACAATCGTTTCCTGGTACATTTTGACAACTGGGATGAGAGCTATGACTACTGGTGAGACATTTTCCATTGCTGTGAGATTTTTCTAATACAGTGTTCAGTAGACTAGGTACATGGTCTCAAAACAGTGATATTGCAAAGCTTATAACAAACAATAGGGTTTTGCCCCATTCTTCCCCACTTCAGAATTTTGACTTTTTGCCTGTTTCAGATGTCGTGTTGTTCTAATATCTTTTAGTTGTGTTTCATGATTTGTATTTTAATGGAGTTTCTAATGTGGTAGTGCGCAGACTCACACTCCCCTCCTGCCTTGAAGGTCTTAGTTTTTGTAAAATATTTTAATATCGTTCATATTTTCATGCTATTAGCTAATTTAACTGTTCATAATATGAAAATACGTTTTTAAATATTTTTTTTGCATATTTCTCATGTTAATAACTTGAAAATATATTGAGAAATACTGATTTTATGCCTTACAGCTTTCATATGGAGTGGTAGGAACAACATTTTAAAAATTACATAATTATAAATATTCTCATAAACATATTTTGATTAGGCTGTTGATATGTGATTTTCCATTCCTACTTTATGTCCATTGATGACTACAACTCCTTTTCCTGGGGAAAGGCATTTTTGAAGTGTTTTGTTCCTTCTGAGACTATTTATAAAAAGAACATTTTAGAGACCTTACAGATCTTTATAAAACATGGATATGTTATAGTATCAAATGAATAATAATTTGCATAAATGTTGTTAAGTTTCAGGGAAGATTGTCTCAGAATAATAGAGGATACTTCTGTAACCAGCACATAGCACCAGCAAACTGTCAGTTTATGCCAGTCTGTGTCCTAGATCCCTGCTCCCCAACCCCCAGTTCCAGGAATGTTATGAAGCAAATTCTATATATCTGGCATTTAATTTGGAATACCTCAGTATGTTATTGTCTAAGGATAGGAGTTCTTTTTCTTTTATCAAAGATGTTGTAAATGCTGCACAGTTATCCAGTTGTCTTAGGCTTTTTGTTTTTTTTTTAAGTTTTATGGCTTTAGGTTCAAATAAGGGCTTACTTTTAGATTGCTTTGATGTTTCTTGATCTCCTTTACTTTACAGATTCCTATTTCTTTCTTCCCCTTGTTGCTTTTATTGAAGAAATCAGGTTGCTTGTCCTGTTGAAATTTTTGAAGCAGAAATCAGTCTGGATTTGCTGATTAAATCTTCTTGTCATATTACTTGCCATGTTCTTTTATTCTTTTTATTTCCTGTTAATTCTTTTTTGTTTCATTTACCTCACATAAATGGATTAGAAAACTGTAAATTTAGAAACATCATGACCTCTTCTGGGTAGAATATGAGCTGTTTCTCCTGTGTTTAATCTGCTGTCAGTGTGATTAGGACCCAGTCATTTTTGTTTTTTTTTAAAATGATATTTGAAAATGATTACTAGAATTTATTGAAATGACATCTTTTGCTTTCAAAGTTCTGATTTAGAATTTTTGTGACTTTTGGCTGATTTAAACAAAGTGGATGGATGTTTGTTGTTTTTGTGATCTTATGTGGTATTTTAGTGTTTTAAATGTGTACTTCACTTATTTGACATATGTATTTTCTTTAGAAATATTCTGCTGGGAAAGTGTAATGAAAAAGTCTAAGAGAATTTGTCAGACATTTTTCTTTTATGCCAAATACCTAGAAAATAGGCACGTAGGTGCTTTTTTCAGATAGAGCAGAGGAAAAGAATTGATTTCTTTTACCTCTGATGTTGCATTTTTATGAGAACAAACTATTTTTAAAATGAAATGTACCTTGAGGATTTACTTACACTTCTAATTATTGATTTGTGTTAATTATCAGATAAAGAATACAGTGTGTTCTCTTCCTTGATATGCAATTAAGGCACATTGAAAATTACTTAAGAGTACTGAAATTTCTCCAGCTTTTTTAAATATGATGTTCTTTGATCTTTGAATTTTCAAATGGATTTGTCTGTATAAATTATTTACTTATATATGTAATTGAGATTACAAATTGAATTGCCTTTCCAATTTAAAATGGTTTGGAAATGAGATTTTTCCCCTTTAGAATTAGTGATCTTTTATTTCAAATTAGTGGGAATTTGAAAACTCTGTATATGTATTTATATACATGTGATGCTACATATTTATTGCAATAAAACATTTCTTCCTCTCAAAGAGGTACACCATTAAAATTTATGTATGTAGGATTGAAAAAGTTTTTTTATGAAAGAAAGATAGTATATATTACTTGAAAAATTGCTTTGCCTCTGAGTATCCTCTGTTCTTTTGTTACCGGCAGTTGGTAGTTGTTTTATTTTACCCCTGGTATTCATTATTCTTAGGAATAATCCTATATATAAAAAAAAATTAGAATTCAAAAATACTTTAAAAATACTGGAAGGAAGTGGTCTAATGAAAACGCCATGGTTCTCCCTGGGGCATGCTCCCTCAGCTGTGCTGCTAGGACAGTGTTTTGTGAACTCTATTCCCAGAATTGTGTTCCCTGGGCAGTTGTCTGTGGGTTTTTGCTCCCAGGAAAGTGCTCCCAGGATCATATTCCTAAGACATCGTTGGAATGCACAGCCTTGAGAACTGGGCTTCAAGGCAGAACACAAAAGGGATGACATCCCTTTCATCCTCCAGGTAGTGGGCAGGCATTTGCCTTTTAAGAAATGTTATTTTGGCTTGTCTTTAGTAACAGGACCTCATGGTTGATGGTCAGGACTAAGCCCACTCTGCTGAACAGAAGCGTTTTAAGGAATGAGGTTGCAGCTTCAGCCATCTTATAATTTCAATCTAGTGTCCCAGCTCATCAGGACAAAAATTGCTAAAAGAGAAACATGAGCTTTATAAATCAAAGCAAACATTAGCTCTGGGGACTCTTCCTCACCATCTCTGAGGTTTCATAAAACTGTTTTTCTTTAAGAAATGGAATACTTTTTTACATCTGTAAATTGAGAATATTAGTAATTTTCTATGTTTTTCCAAAATGATTGCTGAAGAGTCTGCATTCAGCATGTTGTTAATTTCTTAGAGCATTATCCAAGTTCACAGAGTTGTCATTAAGTTTGGGAAGTCCAGATTGTGGTTGGTGATGGCTAGATATGAAAGCAGCCTACATACATCACGCCACAATCAGGAGGGAGAGGTATACAAATACTGCCTTGACTACAGGTACCTGTGGTGGTTAGTGTTTAATTATCAGAACTAATCACTTACTGTCTGTGGTGCACATTGTACTCCTGGAGCATTCTTGGGGAAGGTTTCCTGGAGGTCACAGCATTTAAAGGATGATAGGAACTGGTTCTTAGATATTGGAATGAATATTCCTAGCCAAGGAAGGGTTAGCAAGGAAGCAAAGATGTGTTGGGGAGTGGCAAGCAAGTCTTTTCATTAAGTGACTTAAAGTCTTCTAAGATTTAGTTGGACGCTTGACAAAAGGGATTATTAATAATACCTGCCTCCTGGTGGGAGGTTGTGAGAATTCATTCAGTAAGAAATTTTTGAAGCAGAAAGCAGTTTGCGAGAGTAAAGAAATGGATATGAGACATCAAGCTCAGAGGTTTGGTCTTGAAGCCAGAGTTATTTATTACTTGATGGAGAGTCAACCTCTTAAGAGGGTTTCTTGCACATAGAGAGTTTTGAGCTGAGTTTCACACTTAAGAAAGGAGACCACACTGGACGGAGAAAGTAGAGATCTCTAAGGAGCAATTAACGTAGTGGAGAAGTAAAATCTTCTCTCATTTATAGACTACAGAATTAAGAAATAAAAGGGAAATTTTACACTAAGGTAATGGGAGGACATCTCATTTATCTTTTCCAAATATTCACAGTTTTAGGGAAAATCAGGTTTTAAGCTCCAAGAAAATGAATAATATTTAAAACAGTGACTGTGGGGAATGGGATTTGAAATGAGTTAGCGATGGAAAGGAGAAGTAGATGACTGAACCTCATGAGAATTGGGGTGTAGTAGTAAAACCCAGAATGATGGAGGGCCTGAAGAGCTAACATGATAAACTCCAAGGAATAAATTGAGAGTCACTGTGCTCCGGTTTGGGGAGTGGGAGAGGCCAAGTGTGTCCTGTGTTTCTTCAGAGAATGTAAACTATCATTCCTGGAAATAAGGACTTTGATATTTTCCTTATGCACGTGTCTTGAAATGTTTGAAGTGTTCCATTTGGACTCTCTACCCAGATTCAAGGAGCCAAGAGCATGTGCATTAGTTTTGTTTGCCTTTTGACTGTGACTGATAAAACCAAGGTCTCTTTTCAACTCAAGGGCTTTGGAATCTTTAACCTCATTATGTTCCCATGAAATGAAGATCTTAATATCTGCTCACTTTATCCTTATATTACAAGCGTGCGGTTTTTTGTGAATAAATTCTCTGATTTCTGACCCTTTTAATGTCTACCATTCTGGGTCTGCTTGCATGTTGACAGCCTTCATGAATAGTTTGCACTTAATTATGAAATGGTTTAAAATTTTTTATTTAAGTAGATTTTCTTTGATAACATAGATTAAAAACTCCAAAGAAGGAAAGGGCAGGTACATTAATTAACAACTTGAAAAGTTTTCCTCTTTTAGCTGTTCTTTATTACAGTTCTTTTTGGTTACATTTCTGCTTTTGAACACTAGATGGGACTAAGGTGACTTCTTTTACCGCAGTAGCAAGAGGGGATTTCACAGTATTTCAATTCATAATAATTATAACTGTTGTTTGCTTCAAGAAAGTATTAAAAAAAGTAGATAAAATTGTGGCTGCTTTTATTTTCTCTGCTGAGATGACTTCCTTGTATATTTCATATGGTGACTTGGAACAATATTTAGAGAATATTAAAAGCTGTATCAGATTCAGGCAGTACAAGAGTGATTGGCCAAAATGTGCTGTAGTATTTTCCTTAATTGCAGTTGATAGAGATACCAAAATTGAAACTGCAATAATAATGACTATTCTTAATTTAATCATGAAACTGCAAATAAATACAAAAGTACTTGATAGTTATTGTGAATTAGGAAGAAAAAAATAAGCATTTTGCATTTGTTATTTTTTAATGTTTAATGAAATCTGTGTAGAGTAACACCTTTCCCTAATGGTAATGCATTATTAGTAATAATCTACAGCTTACTGATTGTCAGGAAAAAGCAGGTATTTCTGGAAACAACACCCCTTAGCCTTGTTTATGTTTATGGAAAAAAATGCATCTTTAGGAATATCTGTTAAGGTATCTTGGATGCATACATGCTGTAAACAATACAACAATTGCTCCGAACTTGGCATTGACCTACACTATTTGTTTTCCTTCCACATTTCTAAAATGATGACATACACATATACAACCCCTATATATAAATTGAGAAGATAATCCTTTGAGAGAGGCTGGATTTTAGAGAAAAAATAAAAAAGGAAGAAAGACACCTTTATAAACTTAAAACTATTTTCTACTGAGATACTTCTGAGGAAAATTAATATTTATTTGGGATAGTGTTTTCCATCTTTCTTTGTTTTGAATCAATTCTAAAATTTTCTTTTCAGTTTATAAGTTAGTACAGAGACTTTTTATCTATCCTTCTACCAGGTTCCAAAAAACATCTCCCAAATTAAAAAGAAAAGAATTCTTTTTGCTATTAAATGTTTCATTTCCAAGCTTCTTTAAAAAAAAAAGGAATTTCTTAAACTTGTTTCTGAATTGTCTCCATCTTCTCTCCTTTTGTTTTCTCTCAAACCTTCTTGGTTCCAGCTTTTACCCTTTCCCACATCTGTTATTGTTAGGAAAAAACATGATTCTTTATGTACATGTGTTTATTTTTTCACATGATATTTATGAATGGAAATTTTAAATTTTAGTGACATTAGATTTAAATGTTTGCTATATTTGAAGTTACAGCATATAAGAAAGTTCATGGGATAAAAACTATTTGCTGGGTGTCAAATATTTTAAATAAATATTTTAAATTTTAAATGATATTTTAAATAAAAAATCTTCTTTGTAGAATATATCAAAAAAAAGAATGGAATCCTTTTAGTAATTTTGCTAAATATGAGTAAATAGGTATAAAAATATGACAATATTTTTATTCCAGGTTAGCCTATAACAAATAGAACTGTATAAGTATTCATGAGCTCTAATTTATTTTACTTTTACTAGTACTAGAGGATATATTCTAATGTAAGTTTTTAAAATTTATATGACCTACAGGTGTGAAGCAGCTAGTCCACACATTCATCCAGTTGGTTGGTGTAAAGAACATAGAAGAACCCTTATTACTCCTCCAGGTTTGTGTTTATTATGTGTCTATTATAATTTATATACTTTGAGAATGCAAATGGTCATAATAAATATTTTGGATGCTGTAGAATATGAGGTCTCTGTCACATCTATTCAATTCAGGTGTAATACAAGGGCAGCTGCAAAGAATAGGTAAGTAAATAACATAATCATGTCGCAATAAAACCGATCTGCAAAAGCAGACAGCTGGCTTTTAGGCGGAAGTTTGCTGACACCTTGATAGACTTGAAAATGTATAAACACATGTTAAGTTCAAAGAGTTTTAAATTTCATCTTTGCAAATTAAATTCTGTTTTAAAATATCTTCCATTTCTCGAAAAGTTGAAATTCATTCTTAGACTTTATATTAATATATATTTAAATATATATTTTCTAACCTTGGAAATAAAGTATCTGATGTTCTGACAAATATCGAAAAATGGATATGAAGCAAACAGTTTGTGGATGAAGCCTTGAATTCTGGCCAAAGTATAGTGTTCATATTTAAGGGAGAAATTGAGGCTTTAATTTTTTATGTAATTAGAATATTTATGCATTCACTTTCCTTGTCACTTGTGACATGTGTTTTCATAATGAATTTTGCACCTTTTTGCTAGATGTACTTCTCTGTTCTCTGAAGCTTTTGGTTCCAAAGAACCTGGTCAGTTTGTTTGTTCTCTGATGGGGAGCTGCACAAGTGCTAACCATTGTTTTAAGTCATTTTGAGTTTATGTGCTAAAGAACAAGTTCTGTGGCTTCATTATAAAGAGGGCTATGAGTTCTTTAGTCTATCACTATCTGAGGTACCCCTGGCTGCTGTTGATATGAAAAAACAGGGTCCATGCTAGTTTAAAGGAACACTATGGTGTAGGTGGTTGCTTGGTGAAGACATAGGTGAGCGATGAAGTTTGCAGTTGTCAAAAAGAAAGACTGTTTCCTTGGTTTGCTGAGAGTTGTGAATAGTTGGTAGATGTTGCCTACAACATTGTAAGCACTAAAGATTCAGCCTGGAGGTTCAAATACTTGACTCATTCCATTCAAACAGCTGGTGTCATTTTTAGGCTTCTCTCCAGTTCTCTGATACTTTATCCCAGTGTCTGATCTTTTACTCACTCAGGGGACAAACAAGACTTAGGATGGCCAATTCCTGTCTGTTCTTTGAGTCTTCTCATCTGTTAAGAGACAAAAGCCCTTGTCCTTTCCTGATTTATAGCACTATTTTGAAGATGAAAGAGCACTTAGGTAAATCATAAAGTGTTAAAAGCAAGATACCATGGATTTCATGAAACAAATATGGTTATGGCTGGAAGGATTGTCCTGTGCAGCCTTTCTGTGTCCTTTGACTTACAGAGTATTAGAGGCCAGTGCATATTAGTCACAGAGTTACCTGTTTGTCATTGTCACCATCTGAATTGCTTGAGAACTCTTAGATTTCTCAATTTGATGTCAGTTTTTCCTTTACCATTGTGTTTGGCTATAATCAGGGATCTGGTAAATAACCAGAAAATGAGCAAATAAATGAATAAACCAGTTATGTCTTCAGTGCTCCGGTTGGGTGCTGGAATGGGGTGGTACCAGACCCTGTTGTTGGCATCCTATGTTATATTAATAACCAAGTCATCTGTCTCCTTTCCTGGATTTTTATAATATGCTGCAAAAGAAAATAATTTCTCAATGTGTTTTAAGTATATATAAAATTGCGTGTTAAAAAGTACCAGACCTACAACAGTCACTGACTATATTTAAATTTCTTTAAAATGACCAATTAATTCTGAGTGCATTTTTCAACCAAAGGAAAAAAAAGTTTTATAAAACCCTACCAAAGAATGAAAGTGGTTATTTAGTGAGGGTCTGTGATGGTAATTACCCTGCTCTTTTGCTCCATGACAGAAAAAGTCACCTTTTCTCTGGTCCCTTTTCTCCAGGGGCAGATTCCTGACTGTATCTCTGATCTTCTATCTGAAAACAAAGGATTCTAGTCACCTGGTTTCCCTTAGGCCGCTGCCTTTTAAATGTCCCTGTCCAGTCCCTTGAGCCAGTTCTACCAGCCACCTCATGTTTGTGTCCTCCCTAAATATGTAGCCCATCTCCTCCTCTCTCTGAAATTTGAGCCTTCATGCCTTTTAAAAATGATTTTTAATTTTAGCTTACCCAAATCATATAGTTAATAATGTTTACTTTTTGAAAAAGTTTAGGTAAAAATAGAGAAAAACCACTGCTTTATCTCTTGTTTGATAGTTTGTCATTGTATCTTTTTAGCAAAATCTTTTACCCCTACATAGACACTTGCATGAACACATTTAGAGTCAGTTTTAACATTACTTGAATTGTGTAAGATGTGTTCCTGAAACAGGCTGTAAGAGATTTTATATTTGTGGAGATAAGGAGATATGTTTACATGTTGACTCTTTAAAATGTTACATTTCAAATGTCCAGAAGCAATATAAGAATAGTACAGACACAGTTTTACGTTTGTCAAGTCATACCAATAATGCCATTTATAGCAACAGAATCTGGACTTGTACTTAGTTGTCACAGCCCCTAAGTGTCCCCTCTTAGGCTGCCTATGACTTTCTTGACCTCGTGGGGTTTCAGAGTTACATTATTAGTCATGCTGTAAGATGTTGCTTATTCAGAGAATGCTTAGTGGTTCCTCATCACTAATCCCAACCTCAGGTTATGTATACGGGCAGGAATATCCCAGAAGCAATGCTGTGGTCTCACTGCAGCCTCGCAGGTGTCATCTAATGTAGAATTGTCTCATGACTGTTTGATCCCATCATTTGGTCAAGATGGTGTTTGCCAGGTTCCTCTACTAATATAGTCATTTTTTTTCTCTGTAATTAGCAAATTTTCTATTGGGCAATACTTTGAGATTCTACAGATATCCTGTACTTCATCCCTGTGTCTCCCTTTGTGGTTTTAGCCTCTGTGGATATTTATAGTATGAATTACCCTGACAGTTGTTAAATGCTAATTTTCTTATTTTACCGTTCTCCATACAATTTAATTGATAATATTATGTAAAGGATAGCTTTCTCAGGTTCCCATTTGTTCATTCAGTTTATTTATTTACATCAGTATGGACCCATATATGTTCCAAGTCGACCATTACTGGGTCATATACTAATAGCATTATTTATTTTTATATTCATATTTGGACAGTGAGAGTTCTACTAAGCTGGTTTCCATGTTCTTTTCACATGTTAGCATTTTTGAAACCTTTCTTATTAATGGCACGGCTAGGCATATCTTGTACTTTTCCCTGGCCTACCCCTGAAGACATTCATTTCTCCTAACTCTATAGATTTTAGCACACTATATTACTTAGAAAGAAAGATCTAGACACAAGATGTATTTATTGCTACTAGGATCTCAGTGGACCCCCAAATTTATATTTATTCCTCTGCATTTATATATATATGTATATGTATATTGAAAACCATTTTATTTTATTATCATCAGTTTTATATCATCATTTCCAATTCAGATTTAACATCACCAACTCCATTCTAATATTCTACCTTACACATTTGCGTTTCTCTTTTCAGTTACTGAAACTCTTGGCTTCCACTGTTTCCAATATTTTTGCTTGGTTTTCAATGTCTTTTAGATAACTGGTTTCCTACACTACTGGAGTAAACAGAAGGGGGCATAAAGAAGGAAAGATAGTTGTTTTTAGATATTCTGCCAGTACTGTCCCATGATTTATTTTAACTTTTTTATTTGATATCTAACAGTGTGACAATATATTGGAATATTTCACCTCTAAGTTTATATATAAATATGCTTTATTATTTGTAGTAAGTGCTTTCTACTTTATATATACTCTGCACTTTTTTATGTGTGTTTCCTTACTGGGAATCATTTAACTAGTCTTACATTTAACTTTCACTTTTATAGACATTGTGAATTTGATAGATTTTGTAGATTAGTAAATGTTAAATTCCTAGACAAAAGGGTATCTTTCTATTTATGTGTTGTGTTGTGAGATTATCTGTAGCTGAGACTCAAATTATACACCTACATATATATTGTTTTGTTTAAAAGTTACAGATACTTCATGATCATCAAGATGAATATATCATTATTGCAAAAATTCTAAATGTGCATCAGTTTAGAATTTTATGTGTATTATGAACATAATCTCCTAGATTACAATATCTTATTTTTTATAAGTTCCTTTGTGATTCTCACTACCATTTTGGTTAAACCTGATAGAATTTTTCTTTTTCAGGTTATCCAAATGTGAAACATTTTTCTTGGGATAAATACTTAGAGGAAACCAATTCTTTACCTGCTCCTGCAAGAGCTTTCAAAGTGGTGAGATATATATTTTATATTATTTAATTACTTTTTTTATTATACTGTTCAGTCATTGAACTTGAAACCCATTACTTACTCCTTTAGTAGTATCTCCAATAGTAGTATCTCCAATTACTATTACTCCAATAGTAATGAATTTCACCTGTTGATATGCTTTCCAATAAGAATTGGAATGGTCGAGAAATATGTGGCCAAATAAGATATGTTTTTTAATTTTTACAAATTTGAAAGTTAAAATACTTTGTTTTGGTGTCTAGAAATTAGTTCCATTTTGGGTTTTTAGGTCCCCTTGGAAAATAATTCTGCTTGAATCCATATGAAGTGAGTTAGGATCTTATAGCAAAATATTTATTTTCCAATTAGATATGTTACAAAACCAAATAGGAAAGGACAGTATTTTCTAGTGAAAATTATATTTGCTAATTCTTTGGACATCTTTATACCAAAGTGAGATTTTTTTTTTATCTTATTATTACGAATGAGTATGTTTAACTTAACAAAAATGGAAGATCATCTCTTTTATTATAGTCTCTTTCTAATCCATGGTCATTGCATTGCTTCCTGTATTTAATTGAGGTGGCAGGGTAGAAATGGGGGAGGGAAGAGGCCCAGTGGAACATGGGTGGAGGGTTGTTGGGGAATTGGTGGTTGGCAGGGTGTGAAAATACACAGCTGTTGAGGTTTCAATCTCTAACTCCCTAGAGTAGATACAACAATGTAAACCAACTTTACCTCAATAAATATAATGTGAAAAAGATAAGATTTAAAATAAATTTTTCTGGACAAGAATGAGAGATATTTATATTTTAAAAATTTAAAAAATTTTTCATCTCTAGCAACAGCATAATTTATATTTCCCAGTGAATTTAAAGAAAGATGTATTTAGAATTTAAATTAATAGCATTTCTATAAATGATTCTTCTGTGTATAAATTGCTAGAATTTTTAGTGATGGAGTTAATTGGTAATGACCCAGATATAATTGAAAATAATACAAAATATTTGAGAGATTAACTATGTTATATAAAGAAAATCTATCAAAGAGTGTACACAATTTCATTTTATAATAAATTTGAAATTTTAAAATAATGTTTAGGAATATATCTTTTTTTGTGAATTTTTAACTGATTCTCTAACTTAGGTTAGTACAGTGAAGAGCTGCCTAACACATTGAAGTTATATCAAATTCATTCTACATGCCTTGGGTCACATTCTTTTTTTTTTTTTTTGAGACTAGGTCTTGCTATTTTTGCCTGTGGAACCAAAGGCTCTCGTTGCCCAGAGTACCACAGACTCAAGCAATCCCCAGCCTCAGCTTCCCAGGTAGCTGGGATTACAGGCGCGCACCACCACGCCCAGCTATCTTTTTTTTGGAAATAGGTCTCGCTACGGGCCCCAGGCAGGACTCGAACCACGATCCCTAGCCCTGGCCGCTTCATAGGCTGAAGCTTACAAGCACGAGCCACCGTGCCCAGCCCTTGTGTCACATTCTTATCAGAGAAAAGTAAAATTTCTTCTTTAGGGGCTTTTCATTATTTTACTGTACATTTTACAGAAATGGCACACTTAATTTTCTGAGTTATGTTTTCATTGTTCCCATTTTACAGAAGAATATGAAGCTCAGTAAATTTAAGTAATTTGCCTAACCCACCAACCAGTCATTTAACCTGCAATTGCATGTAACTTTCTCAGAGATTTGAAGGTTTCTGCTGAGTACTAAAGTATAGGTACTAAAGTATAGGTCCTCATTTTTATTCCTGTTTTTACTATAGTGAGTTCATATTGTTTGTTTTGACTGCCAGTTTTTTCTTATAAATGACATTTTCTCTATTTTTGGTCCCATTATCACTTCTACCTTCTGTGTCTCATTTCTGCCAGTGTTTTTCCTCTGTCTTTTTAAATATAAATTTCATGTTTCTAGATTTTTTGCCAGGATACCTCCAAATAATGAGAAAAACTCTTGCTGCCCTGTGACTAGGCAAATAATCATATTTTGAATTTCATCTGAAGATCTTTTGCTTTCTGTTTGCTGCTACAGCTAGTTGCTGGGGCTATTTCTGTTGCCTAAGGGCTTGCCATGTGATTTGGGATTGTGTTTTTTGACAGGGAGGGTGAGCTCCAAAACCACTCTGGAAACTTGAAAGACTGGTTCTAAGACTTACCTGTTTTTATAATTCTGTCTGTAAGGCATAGAACCCACTTTATCTTCCTCTGAATTTCAACATACAAAATTTTCTGTTATGGCAGAAACCTCCACATGGATTCCAAAAGAAAATGAAACTTGAGGTTATAGACAAAAGAAACCCCATGTTTATTAGAGTAGCAACAGTTGCAGACACAGATGATCACCGAATAAAAGTAAGTATCCTCTGTTGTGATTTTATTTTATTTTTTGTTTTTTTTGCTAAAAAACATCTTGAATGGAAACAAAGTATTATATTCATGAAATTAAATTAGAGAATCATAGAAATATGCTAATTAAGTGACTAAATTTGTCAGTATTCATTTTTCTCCATTTTTGCTAATGAAAATGAGTTTTCTCTATTATTGTAACAGATTTAATGTCATACCTTTCTCTAAATACACACTCAAAATGTTAAGTCAGTTATAATTAAAGAGAAGACTTCTTACATAGGTAGTAGATAATTCAGAATATAATGCCTCATCCTTCAATAGGATGGTCTTTTGTAAAAAATTGAAAGTTAGCTCTTTTATTAATTGGAGGCTGATATTTTTAATGGGGTATGTTAAATATAGGCTTCAGAAGAATATCCTACTTTTAATGTAGGACAGATGAAGAAAGTAAGTTTTATAAATAAAATCAGGTTTTGTTTAGAGTTGTATTGATAAAAGTCAAGTACCTTTCACAAAGTAAGCAAACATTTAGGAAGATATGTTCAATTTGTATGTCTAGACATGACAAAGTCAAGTATATTAACAGTTACAGGTGATAAGCCAAAAGTTCCTTCTCTAGTTCTAGTTTCAGCATCACTATACTTTTAAATCAGAACAACACATGGTAGCTATCATGTTAATTAGTAAAAAAATAAATGTTTCTTAAATAAAGAAAAAAAAAGAACAACACATGGTCTACTTCATAATATCGTTTAGAATTTCCATTAAGAATAATGGTAGAACAAGATATTAAGTGTTTTATAGGGTAGCAGTATTCTCTCATTATTTCACATCTGTGATGGTAACAGTGTGGGAGACTAATAATAATAACATTATTATTAACTTATCAATTAAGCTGAAGCTCCGAAAGATCTTCTGAGTTATTTACTAGTTACAGGTAGTGGTAGAGCAGCTAGGTCACAGTCCTAAGTTATAAAGAAGTCCAGGTTTATCTCTTTTGTAAGCAGTTATAATATGAAATACCTGCTCTTCTATAAAATAGAAAATTGATATTTAACTTACTCTTTTTAAGATTTTGTAAGTATGTAACATTTAAAAAATATATATAGTAAAAGCTCCTCTTATCTTTTTGAAAGTACATTATCTTGTTAAATGTCCTTGGTAATAATGTAAATCATAAAACAGTATTTTTATACCAGAAATGTTATTTTATAATAACATCTGGTCTAGTAATCAAAGAAGTATAGAATTAAGCACAACCTTAATCAAATTAGTGAGAACTGAAAAAAATATCTGTTTTGATTTGGGTGCATGAAAGTTTTTTCTCATATACAACAGGTAGGACTATAAACTACCTCAACCATTTCTGGAAAACACTTTGGAGATAGATATCAAAAGTATTGGAATGTTGTTTAACCTTTAATTCAAGAATTTCAGTCCTAGAAATTTATGTTGCGAGAATAATCAAAGGAAATATGCAAAGATAAAAGGTACACAAAAAAATACAGCAGTGCTGTTTTTATTGGGAACACCCACAGAGGAAGCTGAGTAAAAAAAAATTACTGTATATCCATATGATCCTAAAGCTAAATATTTTAGAAGAATATTTAATATTGGTAGGTGAAAGATTCAGGACAGAAAGTTACGTATTTTGCTTGTAATACTTGCGTAAGCCGTTATGGAAACCATAGGAAAATAATGGCAGTCCTTCTCTGAGGGTGCAAGGATAATAAAGATATAGGCTTTTCTTCTCACTCATCAGGTTTTGGAAACATATATTACTTTTGCACTAAAAAAGTTTCAGTTACTCTCTGATTTTATATTTGAGAAAATTTTATCAAAGAGATGCTAAATACTCTTCGGGTGAATGGTTCAGTTGGGAAAAGTTTTGACAAGAATCCAGTTTTTGCTTCTACCTGAGTTCTCTTTACCTTGCAAGATCTTGATCAGTTTCTTCATTCCCCAGAGAGCCTATTATGAGGTATATAGTTGGCAATCATCTTTTCATAGCCACTGGAATGAATTTCATAGCTACTGGAATGAATTCCATAGCTAAAGGTAAACCAATGAACAGATGGCTAGCTGTGTGTGTATGAAGTCATCAAATGTCTGTGAAAAGGTGACAGTGACCCAGTTTCAGGATTCATCAGAGACTTCTCATAATATAAAAAGCTTTCAACAGTAGATTTTTTTTTAATAAACAGGAAACGACATAGCAAGTATGCTTTTCTTTTTCAAGGCAGATAAAGAGGAAAATAGAGATTAATTGATTAGTATTTCAGGTTTCTCGGTAAAATCAACTTTAAGTTAAAATCAACTTTCTAAGTTGTTTGCAGTTCATATGTTGAGCTACTCTAGTTCAGAACTTCAAAATTTCTGAATATTTTGTTAATTGCTGTTAAAGAAAAATAACCAGAATTTTTGCTCAACTCTGTGGGACAATTAGAACCTTTCCAGTCCTATCCATTCCTCCTTACACATGTGTGGCTCCCAGTGCCAAGAATTTACTTTTACTTATAACATTTGAGCTCCAGAGTATTCTAAAATTCTAGTATTTCAATATATCAATTTTAGATATGTTTTATTTCTTTCCTGTTTTGGTAGCCCAAGATTTAGATCCTGTCATATATCTCTTCCCCTTATCCTTTTGAGAGTTGTTTCATGTTTTGGTTGGCTTTTTTCACTTTTTCCCTTTGCATGTTAGGGTGCATAAGTCAATCTGGTTCACTGCTGGGCTTAGTAGCCACCCCCCCTCCCCCTTTTGAAATTTTGTTTTTCTGAAGTTGAAGATTGTTTGGTATTTTCTTTTTAACCTGTGTTCTTCCTTTTTTTTGGCGTTTTGTTTTATAGATTTTCTGTGTCTTTATTAGAGTTTAACAAATGCACCAATGAATCGGACAAACTTTTTGTTCAAAAGTGCAAGTGTATTTTCAAATTCTCTGTGTCTTTTTTTCCTCTTGTACTTTTTTTCACAGTTTTATCAATCACCTGTTCTAATGTGGGTAGTTGTTTCTAAGCCTTGTACAGAGCCTTCATCCTGAGACTTCTTTGCTATGTTTTATTTCATTTTCCTGAACTGAATATTTTTAGAGTATGTCCTTAACTTGCTGAAACATGTATTCCCATTGCTTTCTAAGGAAGGGTGTGTGAGAGAAGCATATTTTGACTCCTTGCATGACTGACAATGTCAATATACTAGTTTTACATTTGATTTATATAGTGAGTAGGTGTAGCATTCTAGGTAGACAACTTTTTCTCCTCAGAAATGAAAAATATTGCTCTGCTTTCTCCTCACATGGGGGATTGTTTTTAAGATTTTTAAGGACTTTCTGATTCTTCACTCTGGGCAATCTACCTTTTCTCCCTGGAAGCTCTCAGAAACCTTTCTCCTTCATGCTCTTCTGTTTTGTGGAAACGTATCTCTATCATGTAGGTAGGTACTAATGCTTTTTCATTATGGAGTTTCATGATCTTTAGTTTCAGAAATGTTCTTGTATTATGTTGACACCTTCCTCTTTGTTCTTTTTCTGAATGTCCTGCTACTCTGCTGTTAAAATCTCTTACACCAGTCTCATGAATCTCTTATATTTTCTTTTTGTGCTTTTCTTATTTTTAAAATCTACTTGTATAGAGACAGCTGCTCTATTTTCCAAAAGTTATATTGCATTTTATTTACAATTGTATGTATTTTTTAAATTTCATGACTTTTTTCTCATTTTCCCATTCACCACACCATTTTAAGCAATGTCCTCTTTATTTCCTAAAAAAATATGATTTCTTACCTAAGACTAATAATAATAGTTTTTCTTCTATTCGCTATTTTCTCTCTTTGTTATTAAATTTGACCTCTTTTCATTAGGAGTTCAGATTTCATGTTTTTGCTTGAAGAGTCACATTTAAAAAGGAACTGGAAATTAAGTATTTTTGATAGTGGGAATCTATTGATTCATAGTCTTTACTGTAGGATGATCCCTATTAGTTTGCTTTCACTGAGCAATCCCCATTTGTTTGCCTCTGGAGCCTTTCAGTTTCTGCTCTTGTCCTTCCTGGGGAAGGACCAACCTGACCATGAGACCATGCAGGAACTGGCTGAGAGCATGCCAACTCTTGTCCATCCAGCCCATCTCCACATCACTTCCC
>PVHY01005452.1:0-75696 GCA_004024945.1 Uropsilus gracilis | reverse complement strand
TTTTTAGGGTCTGGATTGTGACACTCTCCTGTCCCCACCAAATTCTTTTTTCAAAGCCCTTATTGTTAATGTGATGCACTTGGAGGTAGTATCATTGAGGAGTTAATGGAGGCCCAATGAGCTAATGAGGGAGGGGCTCAGCCGCTAATAGGGGTGCCCTTCCACAAAGAGGAGGGGGCACAGAGTATTGTCTCCATGAGTACACACTCACACACAATTATGCTCACACACATACATGTATACACACACACGCTCACTTATGCACATGCAGAGGGAGGTATTGTCTGCTAGCCAGGAAGAGGCCTCTCCAGAAATCAGTCCTGCTGTTACCCTGGCCCTGAAAACAGAAGCTGGTTTCTGTTCTCTAGGACAGAAATCTCTCTCTCTCTCTCTGGTCTCTGGGAATTTGTCCAAGCAGCACACACACAATGTCCCAGCTACACTGAACCTGTTCTCAAAATGCCTAGCACCTTCCTACTAAGTGGATGCACAAGCTGTCCCGGTGTCTTCAGGGACAGGGACAGCTGGTACGACTCTCTCCTCCTTTCTCCAGTGTCACTCAGACCTCTGGGCCTGAAGAAACTCCTCTACCCAGTCTGGCAAAAGGAGGGACTAAGAACTCTTTACCACTCACTTCCCATTGCGCCTCTGCCTGTTGCCTTTGCTTATTTTCTGTCCCCCTCCCTAACTGCAAAGCACCTCCTGAGGAAGGCACTTATCCCTGTCCTACTCTAATCCTGGCAGCTGACAGAGCAGGCAAAGGCAGGCAACAGAGAGCCTCACTCAGTAAGTGAAGGGATAGGGTGAGAACCCCACTCCTGGTCTTTGGGGGAGGGGGACCCTGCCCTCAGTGAAGAGCCACTATATCACTCCTAACTGCTCTTCTGCCCGGTGATGCATGTGTTTGTTGGGGGGATACCCCAGGTGACTCAGAAACAGCAGCTTCCCTTAGGGTGGAAGTGAGGGAGGGTATGAGCTATGAGCTTAAAGTGTGGGAGGGGGGTGGAAAGAGCATAGCTTGGGACCCTGGGTGGGGAGGCAGGGTAACTGAGAGAGCCTTTGGTTGTCCTGGATGATGTCATCCCATCAGACAAGGAGCCAATGGATCTTAGCAGGTAGTAGCTATGAGGGTCCCTCTTGATGTTGGGGAAGCCCCCATCAGACAGCTAACCCCCTTCCTCAACGTCCTCAGCAATGATTTCCCACATCTCTTGAGCACTCCAGGAGGGGCTCACACTGCTTACAGTAGGTTACTTCTGATGGGTAAAAATGCCCCCTCACATGGTACCCCAACTCTGCCCCTGATTCCTACCCCTGTGTCCTGGCCCTGTCCTCAAGAACCACTGAAACTAGTCCTGTTTTCCTCTACTAGATATCTCTCTCTTCTATTTTCATCTCTATGCTCAAGCCTCTGTTAACAAATGCCCTTAGGTATAAATGAATGAATAAGTAAATCAATGAATGAGTGAATAAACGAATTATTTCTAGCTCTTCACCAACTTAGTCACTTGGCCTCCCCTTGCTCTGGAACTCTACTTTTAAGTATGTTGCCCAGAACATTTCTTGTGTCCTCAGTGTCTAAAGGAAGCAAAATAATAAATGGATGAAAACAAGATTGAATGCTTAAATGGATAAAACGCTGCTCTTCCTGGAGCTGCTAGGCTGGGGCTGCCAGAATGCTACCTGGGGAATTTATTTTTCTTCCCACAATGAGAGAAAAGATTATGAAATAGAAAATCATCCAGTTGTCGCTGAGGAAAGTGGGGTCTTGGTGGGGTCAGTTTGATGCCTGAGGCAGCGATAAAAGCTCAGCCTGCTAATAATTCCCATCTTGTGAATTTATTAAAATCCTATATTTTATCATGCAGGCATTTGGGAAAGGAAATACATTTTCTCTTGCCACCAACCTTTGTGCTCCTATTCCAAATTCAGGCTGCCCTGTCAACTGTGAGGTGCCCAGTGACCTGGGCCAGCAATTCTGCCCAGTGCCCTTGGCAGGCTGAAGGGTCCCTGAGACCTCCAGTTACTTGCTTCCTGTGAGGCAAATGTTTTCGTCCACCCTGGAGACAGGCTGTTTTTCTCTGGCAATTCACTACTTTTTCTTTTACAGATTTTTCTCTTTCACCACAAAAAGCAATACAAACTTACTGTCAAAAGCCAAATCATAGAGAATGACATAAAGCAAAGTAAAATAGACTCCTCATTTTTCCTGCCACTTGTACCTTCCTCACCAAGATGACTAGGGAGTGACCTTTCACATCCTCCCACACTTACGTAAGCCCATGTATGGGCATGGGTACAGCGCTCCCTGGTTCTTCAGGACCAAAATGGAATCCTACCACATGCTCTACGTTGAAACTAGCTTTTAGTCATGAAAGCGTATTTCATGGATGTCTTTTTGGTCAGTGCATATGCATCTAATCTAATATGATACTTTTTGAACAGCTATACAAGATAGAATGGAAATACAATAAACTACACATGTTTAAGGTACCTGATTTGATAAGTTTTGGCTTTGGTGACAGAGCTATTTTAATGTTGCATATTATCCTATTGTTAGAATGCATTGCAAGCTAGTCGTCTATCCCCCTATTGTTAGATGTTAAAATTATGTCCAATTTCTTGCTAATACAAAAAAATGCTGCATAACACACACACACACACACACATCCTGTCTCAGTCACAAACAGAGGCTTTGTCTCTACAGGTAGGTCACCAGCAGTAGATCAGAGACAGGAGTGATCAGGGACACTCCTGCCACATTGTCATAGGTTTCACCCCTTTGTTGGGAGTCACAGTCCAGACTGTGAAGGACCAGTCATGGCTCTAACTTGCTATCTTTAGCTAAAGACTGTGTCCTTAGGCCACATTGACTCTCTGACAAATAAATGCCTCCTCTGCATCCTTTGTTGGACTTCTCTCTTTCCCAAGTGGGATATCTTGGGAATGGCTTGGTTTGTTTCCTTATGTCTGAATGAATTAGGGAAATTTTTAGAATTTTGAATCTGAGCTTAAATACCAATTTAGCTCACTACTAACTATAAAACTAGGCAGGTTACTTCTCTGGTCTGGTTTTGGAACCAGGTGGGTCTGGCTATGTGGTTGATTAAATTCATTTTTCTAAACTTCTTATCTATCTGAAAAATGTGGCAGGTGCCCCTCTATAGGGTTATGGTGGGGAGGCAGGAGATAGCACACCTGGCTGTCTGAATTTGATGCCCCTCAGCATCACAAGGGTTTGCCTCTTGACTGGTAAATTCCAGCAGGTCCAGTCAGACCTGTATGCTGACCACCAGAGAAGGCAACTGCCAGGGTACCCCCAGAGTCCTGGGGAACACAGAGTTGTCTCCACATAGGTCAAAGGGGTGGGGAGAAAACATAGACAGTGTTGGCCAAGGACTCACTGGGAACCCCTCAGTTCTCTTTACCTTTGGCTCCCCTTTTTGAACCAAAAGGCACTAGTAGGTTAGAAAGCATTTTCTTCTTGGAGTCAGAATATCTGATCAGATTTCCCTACCTCGGATGCACTGCATTCCTCATCTATGGAATGGGGACTTTAATATTGATCACATCCGTCACATAGAACCAGCAGGAAGATCAAATCAGATGCAGGAGGGTGAAGTTGTGATCATGCATTATAGAGTAAGCCTGCTATTCTGGCCTCTTCCCTGCTGGGCTTCAGAACTCAGTGGATGGCAGATTCAAAACTCAACACCCCAAAGATTTGGAGGGGACATAAAGATAAGACTGTGCTGATGCCCAGATGATGGAAGAGTCCTCTGGACCCTGATCAGGCCCCAAGCAGCATCTCCAGGCACCGCTCGTAGCCAGAGTCATCCATCCTGACTTCTAAAATGTTTCTGTTTGTCAATGATAACACTGACAATGACAGACAATGCAATTTTCTCCTGTGCTACTCACATAATGCCATGAGCATGGTCCTGACACCTACGGTCAGGCTCAGGCAGGCAACAAAGGGCTCCCTGATGACTTTCAGGCACTCCTGGAGGACACCATCCCTTGACTCACTGGCAGACTGAAGAACAGGGGTTCAGTGTGAACTGATGGAGAGGAGAGGACTCAGCCCAGGGTCCTAGCTGGTGACCTTCTAAACACAGGTCAGAAACGGGGCTGGAATTAGGGTTTGAGACCGAAACCGAGCTGTCATCCCCATCATGAGGCAGGGGCAGTGGTCAGAAGGCTAGGCTGACTGGACACTGAGGTGTCAGAGCATCACCTTGGACTCCAGGACACAGTCCTTGTCAGAGCAGGGACAGATAAGGTGCAAAGGTCAGTTTCAGCTGACCTTCTTGGGATGAGAGCAAGTTGGATTAGAGAAAACACGAGTAGAACTCACCCCATCTGCTTCCACAACTTCATGCCTCCCCTCCCCTCTAGCCACAGGACACACATAGCTTCCCACTGTGCCACAGTCCCATATGCCCCCCTGAAGCACAGCTGTTCATTTCCCTCGAGGGAAAGGGACACCTCTCCCCCTTTTGAGTTTAGGTTGGCAACTAACTCCTACTTGAGCTCAGAAGTAGTTGCAACAGAATTTCTTGACAACCCTCGAGGTTGAGCACGTGGTTGGTACTCTGCCCTGTTCCCTATTCTTGGACATGGTGTAGGCTATTGGAGCTGCTTGCGGACATTTTGAGCTCCTTTGCAGGAAGACAGTCATACTTGATACAGTGCTCTCCATTAAGTGCCTGCTTAGAGTAAATCTCTAAAGACTTGAAGGGGGGATATTTGGGTAAATGGGTAAATTAAAATAAAACAAGAACTAACTCTCTCTAGTGTGTGTGTGTGTGTGTGTGTGTGTGTGTGTGTATGCTGTGACTTTACATGGGATGCTTTTTGGAGACCAGTAATGTGAAATGGGGAGACTGGTCCACAACATAGTTACCCCTGGCCTATTGTGGTCTGGTGCTCCCTTGTCACAACCAATAATGCTAGAAATTGCTCTTGGTCAGTCAATGACATGAAGTGGTCTCCATCTTGGCCCACATGGCTTGCCTAGCACAGATTGGCATGGGCTATGTTCACTCATGCTGGTTCTCTGTTTTGGGTAGTCATTGATGCCCATTGTCCCAATTTCCTATCAACTTTCTGATGAAAATGCTATTTTACTTTTTTTGCTAGTACTTGTTGATAACATTACATTACATTACAAATTTGCTCATCTCCCACCACTGGCATCTTATCCCCAACTTTACTCTCCTATCTTGCTTTCCTTACCCTTTGTCTCGATAACTGATCTAGTTACAAACCTCTCTGTGTTATTAGAATGAAGCCTGACCTTGGGATTGCTACCTTTGGGAAGGCAGTAGGAGAGAATCTGTGAACCTACTCTTCAGCAAAACAAGCAAATTGGTAAAAACTATGTTTAGAAGTTTAACTATAGTCTCTGGAAATTGTCTTAGGGGTATACGGTATATAAAGAACTATTTTATTTAAGGAAATCTTCAGGGCAGTAAGAATGACAGGAGTCTGTGATATCTGGGTCATGGCGGCTTCCTACCCTTCCCAGTTGGATCAGATGGAAGTTCTTCTCTGCTCAGGTGTAACTAAGAAGACAGGACTATTTCTCTCTTCAGTTTCAGACAAAGGTCATCATCCCTTACTTCACTGGGAGGAAAATGCCACCAGTATTTCTTATCATTTAAATAAATATAAGTGAAAAATAAATCAGAAGGAGAATTAGAAAATATTTCATTAGATTGAAAACATACAAATACCTAAACTTATCAAATATGAGGAAAGCAGTTCTAATAGCTGCAAATGTCTACATGGAAAAACAAGAAAGATCTCAAATCTACCACCTACGCTTTTACCTTAAGACTGAAAAAAAGATGAGCAAAGTAAAACTGAAGGAAGTTAAAAAGATTAAAGATAAACAAAATTGATAAACTTTTATCTGGACTCACATATTACTAAATTACTAAATTTAGTAATTTGCTCAATGATTGAAACCAAACACAAAAGGGGTGACATTAGCACTGACCTCATTAAGAAAATAAAAGGAACTACAAGGTGAGTGACTATATGCTAACAGAGAAGTTGGTTCATAAAAAGTATAGCATTTCTTTTTTGGGAATAATAAGAATATTCCAAAAGGGTTATGATGATGGTTGCCCAAATCTGTGGTTATACACATTCACTGACTTGTTAGACTTTAAGTGGATGAATTGTGTAGCATGGTGTATAACTTATACCTCAGTAATGCTGTTTTAAAAAAGCACCCAGAACTTGGAGTCCTGACTTGCCATTTGTCAGCTCTGCGGTTTTGGATAAGCTTCTCAATCTCTCTGATAATAATGTTCTCTTTTGTGATGTGAGCAAAAGAATCCCAAGGAGAATCCCTCCTTAGGCCCTGTGTAGAGAGCATCCATGTCGATACTTCCCATGTTAATTTTCCCATTTAAGATGATCTCTATGAACATGTCTTGTAAATTGTCTTAGCGATTAAAAGTCCTAATAAAATAAAGTCCTATTAGGACAGTCTGCCCCCTTGCAGGTCACATAACACATCTGCTGTCCCTTCTAGAGTCACATTTAAATGAGCAAATCCCTGATACATTTTGCCTGATCCTGAATATCCTTGTCTAAACCCCATCTCCCTGCAAATATAAGGTCCTCAGGCCATATGTATATATATATATATATATGTATATGTATATGTGTCTATATAGGATCTTCCCTGAAGCCAATCTATGTCAGGTGCACCTTGCCTCCACCTGATCTTCTGCATCATCCCTTGTTTTCAGGTCACTTCAGTTTCAATAAAAGAGGCCAGTGATTAGTGGATGCTCCGCAGTCTTCTCAGGCCCTTGCCAGTCAGTAGGGGAAGGCACCATTATGATTCCCATTTCAGAGACGAGGAAGAAGAGACTCAAGAAGGTGGGGTGACTTGTGGGAGCCATGCCCTTGAATAGCACCGGCCTTGTAACCCACTCAGTCTAACCTATAGCCTGCCCTTCTGACCTCCAGGCTCCTGGACAGCTCCTCACATGCCTGTCTGCAGCTCTCTGCCTCCCCTGAATGCTCACCTTGGACTTCTCCCCTGCAAACTGCCCCTCTTGCTAGGTCTGGGGTTCTGGAACCTCCAACCCCAAACTGCTGTGCTTTGGAGCAGGCACCTAGCCTGCAACCTGTGTGGTCCCAGGGCCTCTCTTGGCCTCAGGTTGAGCTTCTCACAAGGCATGGGTACTGCCTCGGTGGGCTGGAGCAGGGTGAGGATTCTGAGATAAGAAAGAAGCTCTTTGTGTCAAGGTGGGGCTTCCTGGGATCCAAATCATTAGCTCATTACTAGTGAAGGATGGGGGGGGGTTGGCAGTAGGGCACCCTGTGGTCCCTTCCAGCTCCCACCCTCTGGGTCCTGTGAGAACAGAAGCAGCCGGGTGATTTAGGAGTTGTCTTGGGGCTGCAGAATCCAGGATGATAAGTGTAGGCTTTATTATGTCCTTTTCTTTCTCTGTGTGCCTCTTAAGTGATTAGTGTAATGCTTTGTATACAATGGGCTTTTAATTAATATTTGCAGAAGGCATGAAAGCATGCGCCATCCCAGAGCTCCAGTGGGGGAGGAACCAGAACTTGATTCCTGTTTGGCAGTGGTCCCTAGAGCCTTACAGGACATCCTGGGTCCTCTCATCACAGGATGTGGGATCCAGAGGTGCGCAGCGCAGGCACCCAGAGCCAAGGGGGCAATGACACAACACAACCTATGTGCTTCTGGTATCCTCTCCAGAGGTGAGGCCTCGAGGAAGCCAGAGCCCTTTTCCTATGGTCTCTTTCTTTGCCTCTGCCTCCCAGGCAGGTGAGCAGGAAGCAGCAGCAGGTGATCTGAGTGCTAAGAAACCTCCTCTGGGACTCTGTGAGCAGAAACTGGGGGAGATTCTCCCTCTTGGCGTGCCTTTCTGCCCTGCTCCCCATCTCAGAAATACTGGTCTCCTGCTTCTCCAAGTCCACTACAGTCCTGGCTAATGCAGCCCGGTCCCATCACAGGGAACAGAAAGGTGCATCCATTTCTCCCTGGAACACAGGTACTCGGAATAGCACTGGAGGCAGCTCAGTAAAGGTGGAGAGAGAGGGTGTTTTTACTTTTGAAATTCCCACCCCACCCCCATCTTCTCTCCCTACTGTGGGTCTAAAAGTATCTTATGTGGGTCTCAAATGAAGCTGTTGAGTGAGTATCAAAATTGCAGCACCAGTAGCTGGGAACAGACCTGGCTCTGGCTGTCCTCTATGAACTGTGCTCAGCTCCCTTCATCGTCAGGACTCCCTCCACACAGAGCTATTACTGGACTGGCATGTGGACCCGCCAGAGTGTGGCTGCTTGAGTAAGGAGGTCTGGCAGGATCTCTATAAGCGCTTTGGGGCTTAACTCTGAGCCTGCTCCACAGGTGATGCCCAGCTCCCTGTCAACCTTCCCCTGCTTTTTCTACCCCTCCCCCTTCATGCCCAGGCTGCTCTGATTTCCCAGCCAAACCCACAAAAGTGTGGACTGCAGAAAGAAGTTTACTAGCAGGTATGGGACTGGGGGACCATCTGTCTTGTCCCTGAAATCTTCAAAACTGCCTGTTGCAAGCTGTACCATAGGGGAGCCTCTTTACCGAGGAAAACCTCAGTGGGCTGGATCACATCTTCACCTTATTTAGGGACCAGCTTTGGTCCCTCTCTCTGATCTGAGCACCCCTTTCCACATTTGCATTTACTCCCTCACTCTAACTCTCGTTTGTTAATAGGAGACATGCAGGAGGTACCTTGATGGGTTGAGACAGTGAAGTTGGGATGTGCCAGTCTGAATAGCTCCTGAGGGGGAAACTGAGGCTCAAGGAGGTCAAGTGAGAGGCAGTGAGATGTGATCAAGTCAGGAGAGAAGAGGGTCTGTCCACTCTGCAGAGGGCTCTTTGGACCCTGAGAACCCTGTCTCTCTTCTGGAATTAAATGAACAGATCACAAGGACTGGTGGTTCTTAAATGTCCAGAATCTGCTGAAAATATTGCTCCTTCCAAAAAATTCAGATGTACTTATACACAAGGCTTTTCATAAAATAAATTAAGGGAACTCAGCTGGACCCTGGCGAGAGGAGGTCTCTGGGGTACCCCACCTCCTAAGATGACATAGTGCCCCACAGTTAATAATGCCAACCAGGGCCATGATCCCACCTGGGAGTTTTATTTGCATTTTGTTTCAATTGTTTTCTTTGCTTTGTTTGGGCGCAAGATCATTGAGACACGGGCATCATCCTGCCACTGTGAGGCAGGATTGACCGACATCTGGGGCTTCAGGACAGGCGTTCTCCCTGCACCCACCCACACACACAGCAGATGGGGTGGGGGGGAGGGTGCTGATTCATCTTCCTAATGAAACCCATCCATCCAGTTTCTTGAGGTAACAGATTGGAGATATCCCTGGAGCCAGACGTGGGGAAATAAAGTAATAATGTTATCAGTCTTCACAGAGCTATTTAAATACAGATTGGGTTGCTGGGGAGATGAAAGGGGGCCCCTTTTGTTATGAAAATGAAGGAAAGTGGGAGGGCTGAGTTTGTGTTTTGATATGTTAATGAGCTTGGAAGCCACCAGGGTGGAAACTGCTGGGAAGGCTGAGTTGCCCAGCATATTTATTTGTGCAGTTTAATTTAACAGCTAGGCTACAACAGGGCTGCAATCGGGATTGTGTAAAGATAATTACAGTCCTGTTATTAATCAGCCGCCTGCAGGAGGCGGCTTGCTAGCTCGCTACTGCCTTGGCTGCGGGCGGATCTGCAGTGTCCTGACACAGCACCATCGTGGTCTCATTCCGCCATCTAGTGGCACTAATAGGAAAAGCATGAACAAATTGAAGACCACTATTTTGGTTTCTTTTAAAAAGATGAGCTACCTTCTCAAAGAAATAGAACCTGCTCCCATTTCCCCAAAGGTAAGGCATGGAAAATAAAATGGCCATTCCACCGTGTTTAACCAGCATGCAATCTGAGGCAGGCAAGGGACCCTCTTTAACCAGCACACAATCTGAGGTCAGCTTGCTCTCAGACATTTTGGACTGGGATTAGGAATTCTTATTGGAAATGCATTCATGTTCTTAAAGTATCAGTGTAGAAAAACAAGCATTTCTCCAGGCTTTATCTCTCTACATCTTTTCAGCTTTCAATTCTTTTGTTTTAATGTTGTTTTTCACTTATTATTTCTTCCTTTTGGATTCAGTTTCCGCTCTTTGACTCTGGTTCCTGTGTAGAATGGATGTGAACGCAAATAGCCAAAAATTTAAAAAATGGGTAGGGTGGGAAGGGAGGCAATTCTCTTCCCCTACTCCATTCAGCCTTCCTGCACTTCCTCCTCCCCAATCCTGTCTATCCATGTTCTTTATTACTTACTTTGTCTGAATCTCTTCCTGACCCCCACCTTTACCCCACCCCCACCCCATATGTGCCCAGTAGATGCTGTTTCTAAAACCGCTGGACCAGCCTGGCTGGTGGCTGGTCCGTGTGGAGAGTACAGTGTGCTAGGGAGGAGAGCAGAGCCCCCATCTATCAGAGGGGGCCTGTTTACTCAGCAAGTAAAGACCCTGGGCCACCGGGCCTAGGCTCCCCTGCAAAGCCATAGGCACTTTGAAGTGTCAGGAGTCCATATAGCATCCTTGAAATACATGATATAAATTTATTATGTCAATAAATACAGTGCTACAGATTTATTTTCTCTTTCTTAAAATGTTCTCTATGGCATTTCTTTTCTCTAGCTTGTTTTGCTGTTAAGAGTAGTATATGCTACAGATAACATACAAAATGCATGCTAATTGACTCTTCATTGGTTAGTCTTCTGGTCAACAGCAGGCTAAGTAGCTAAGTTTGGGGGAAGTCAAAGTTCTATGCAGATTTTTGATGGTGGGGGGCTTGGCACCCTGACCTCCATGTCATTCAAGGGTGGAGTGTACCACACACTCTTAGGTACTCCGCTCTCTTCATCCTTTGCTCAGTGTGAATCTGAACATGTCACCCTGCACATCTCTTCTGTGACACTGGCAGGTCCCAGGGAACAGTTCTACCTATCTCTTAACTGGTCCCCTCAAACCAAACTCAGCGGAGTGGAGTGAGGATTCCAGGTCAGGGGCACTGCTGCCTGACCTCTCAGGATGGCACCCTGAGAGCACAAGGTAAACCAAAAAGGAAAAGCCAAGATTTTGTCCAATCCTTCCTTTTCAGAGCATGAGGACAAAAGAAAGTCCCTAGACTGCTTCCTTTGGTTACAGTGTGCCCCCTGGTGGAATTTGTGGTTTTGTGCTTACTCATAGGATCACCTGCATAGTAGATGTTGCAATAATAAATGATAACTCATTTTATTGTAAATTTCTGTCTGTACTCATATGCAGAGAAAGTCACGATAGAGTATGATACTATATTAAGAGTTCAAAATAAAGCCAATGGGATATGTGTGTGTGTGTGTGTGTGTGTGTTAAAATAGGAATTTGGAGGCACAGGAATCCCAAGATAGACCTCCTGCAGGCTGGAGAGCCGGGGTGGCAGGTAATGTTTTACAAGGACAGTAGAGGACAAGAGATCCCATTCCAGCCAAGCAGATAACACACAAAATATGTGCTAATTCACTCTTTATTGGCTAGTCAACAGTGGGTTATTAGTAGCTAAGTTTGGAAAGTCAAGAATTCTATGTGGGAGTACAGTTCCAAGTGACAGTGGGAGGCTTGGCATCCCGAGCCCTACATTGTTCAAGGGTCGAGTGTATCACAACATTCAAATGCATTCTGCTCTCTGCATCTTCTGCTCAGCTTGTATCTCGCCAGCCAAGCAGGCCCTCCTTCTGCCCCTGCCCTTCTCAGGTGCTCAATAGGGTGCACCTAGCCCACCTGCTCCAGGAGGGTGATTTTGACTCAGTTGTAAAACCTGAGCGCATTCAACTAATCTCCTCTGGAAACACCATCACAGATACACCCTGAAATAAGGCTCTACCAGCTATCTGGGCCTCTCTCAGCCCGTCAGGTTGATGCATAAAATTAGCCATCACAGGTAGTAATTTTTGATGAAATTTCCGCATTTAATCATATCTTCTGAGAATATAATTTATCATAGGCAGCCCCTTTGCAGTGTTTGATTATGATCTGTGAAATTTTGAGTCATTCTTTGAAGCATCACTTTAATACTTTTATAGAAAATCACCGTGGCTAGTGTCTCAGAAGGGTAATTTGTCCAAATTAGAAGGAGCGATAAAACAAACTAAGAATTACAATTCAAGAGAAGTTGTGTAATTTGACATGACTTTCAATAAAATGCATGTGTAAAAATATTACTAATTATGACACAATTAGTAATTTTTCCAAAATAAAAACAGGAAAAAGAAACTGATGAAATATATAATAGTTATAAATAACGTATATTTTTATTTTCTACTCATCTGAATAGCTCTGGATCACCAACAGAACACCCAACTCTGTACAATAAGAACTGAATTGAGTTGTCCTCAACATTTTAATCACAGAACAAACACAGTCAGGTTTAGATATGGAAAGCAAGATGCACATACATACATCTACACACAGGGAAGCCATAATAAGATTTTATATATGCCCTAAATACCACCAATTCACACTATTACACAACTGTACCTTGAAATGGCGATGGCCATAGTTGTCTCCTTAGGCTCACTGGACACCCACTTTCTGAATGTCCAGTCCTGCAGCCCTACTAAGCGGGTGTACAATGCAGCCCAGCCATACCTGATTGGGCCAGTTTAGATTCAGTCACAGTCTCCCCTCTCAAGGATGAGAGAGCTGTGCACACTAGATTGATATATTACAGGGGAGTGGTTGCTAGCAGAGGGGAAGGGCCGAGGGTCCCATTTTGGAGAGGCAGTGATTGGAAACAGCACACTGAAGCAACTAGTGCTGTGAGTGAGAAGAGGAGGTTGCAGAGAAGCATAAGTGAATGACTAGAACAATGGAGAGTTTCAGCCTATGGGGCCATGACTTCTCTCAGATACTGCCTGTCCTGCCTCTTTTCCCTGTTTTAATTAAGCAGACTAGACCTCGTCCTTGGTCATGATAACGTACCATTATAGGACAAAGGAGGTAAAGGTGACAGAAGTAAATACATTTGACTGAGTTTCTACAATAAAGTTAGAAAAAGAGTCAGCCCTCCTAACTCCAAATCCAAGGCTCTCTCTCTCCTCAACCATGCTGCCCCCAGCTCCTCTTGAGGAAGTGATGGTACAAGTCTCCTAGAGGTCAGGGCCTATATGTCCCAACAATTATTCATGTTCTAGGGTTTAGAATCATATCTGGTGCCTAGTATGTGTTCAGTAGCTATCTGTAGAGTGAATGAGCAAGTGATGAAAGGAGCAAACGATGAATCTCAGTCCATGTATTCATTTAGTTCAGGTCAACTCCATGACCAGAAGGTGAGACTGGTCTCCTGTGGGATGTTAGCACTTATCCACAGCCCTGAGGTCTCTCAGTCCTCCATCTCTAAGTCCACTGCCATCCTCTGGGTCCCTCTCAGAAGGTTCTTTTCACTTTTTGGGCACTGGGATAGATGACATTATTGTTCACTATCGTCTAGTTCTATCCTGGTGGGGGCTTTCCTGCTTCTCTCAACTTGGGTACTCCCAAGTGATCTTCTTAGACCAAAGAAGGGGTGGTGAAATTAGCCACTTCTGGGGGTAAGTTTTTCAAGTCAGTGTCCAGCACTCTACTTCATTGATGAGCTCTAATATAGTTGTAGAACACATCCCAAACAGTAGTTGCTGCATCACATCAGGGTCAGAGCAGACACTGAGACTGTCTGGTTGTTTGTTGCTACAGCACAACCTTGCCTCTTCCTCACTGATAAAGTCAGACCCCTTTCCCCTGCCTAATTTCAGGCAACCACTTTCCCTATTTTTTTATGCTGGAAGATTTTTCCTTCAAAAGATCCACCCTGGGAAGTGGTCTTCTTTCCCTTCTCAAGCTTTTGTTAGTTGAAGAGTCTCTTGTTACAGTCTGGACTGTCTTGGAGCAGGCTGAATGCTCTGAATCTCTAGATGATGTAAGATGAAACCAAGTCCTGTCTTCCCATCAGCACAGTCACATGCCTGATTTTCTCTTCCATTTTCCTCCACACCCTAAGTTTTACTTTTTGCCTCTGTTTATGAGCCATCAGCCTTGGCAGCTTCTGCCTCTGATCTGTAAAATTGCCTGTCCATCAAACAATTACCCATAACACCTCCAGCACTTGCATGGCCTCCTCACCCAGTTGTACCTGCCCTCTATAGAAGAAAAAGCCACAGACAGAAATAGTCATAATGTTGACAGATGGGAGCTTGGTAGGGTGCTATAGTGAAGCAACTTTGTTTTCATCTCAGGACAGTCTGACAAACCCACTTTATCAATCTTTTCTCCCAACCTAAAGATGGTATCTGAAACAGGTCTTTCCATTTCCTGTCACTTTCAGGAAATGAAAAGTTCTTCAGTCACTGCTAGTATTAAAATGCTTTGGTTTCTGTGATAAAATGGCCAGTCCCTGTCTGGTAATTCTTAAAGCTTTGAAGTTCAAGCTCCTTGTCAGTTTTCCTAGGGTATGCTTCAGACTATGTGACTGAAGTCACCTCCCCTGATTATTCATGATTTCATGATTTCGCCAAAAACAGAGAAAGTTTTTGTTTTTTTGTTTTGTTTTTTTTTGTTTTTTTTTCAGGGGTTGGGAGAGGGGAGCACAGATGCTTCTACTGGTGTTGTCATGATTTGGCATTGGAGTAAGATGGGCTCAGAGGATATTCCAAGTTAAGTCTTTCCCTCAGGTCTACCCATGAGGTCTGTGGGGGGCACAAGTTTCACAGTGCACAGGTCTAAGGTGTAGGTGATATATCCCCAGAGTCTCTCATGCCCACCCCTCCCCCCTGTGCAGCTGCTCAGGAGGGGTCTCCTTACTTTAGCAGCCCAACATTTTGACAGAGGCCCTTCAGTAAAGGTGCTTTACCTTGCCGTGTATCACAGATGACCTACTTTCTGAGGGGTTTCAAAGCCCCACTTATTAGGAATGAGGTGAAAGGCACTAGTACCAGCCAGTGTCCGCACATAATACAGAGCAAAACACACTTCTGGCCTTTCCACCCTGTATACACTTACCTGGGTGTCCAGACTAAGGCCACGCTCTCTCCGGGGCCTCCTTCACATGACAGGTATGGGTAAAGGAGCACTTTGCTCTGAAATGTGCAAGTATTTCCCACTGTCGTTGAGCTCTAACTAGGTAGTGGGGGAGGGAGGGTGTGGGTGGGTGAATGTGGTTCCCAGCCAAACCCAAAGGAAAAATGAGACTATGTTGACAACTAAGCTCTGTAATTCCAATTTGATCTCTGGTGAGAAGAGGGAAGAAAATCTGAGCTGCTTTGGTTGATTTCTGTGTGTTAATGCAAATGTCCTCTCCTCCCCAACACTTTATTCCACCTTTTTTTTATTGTCAGTTATTTTGATGGCTATCACCTCTCATTATGAGGAGAGACAGACATTGACAAAGACAGACTGAAGTATGTGGAGGCCTAGTTGGTTTTGCTTATCATAACCATTAACCATGATTAAATAAAATAATCTTGGCTGCTATTTATGAAAATGAACCTGTGCATGTGGTTCAAAACATCTGGGTCAGTACTCCAGGTTGAGGCTTGCATTTGAAAAACTTGCTTGTCTTTCTGTGCTATCTCCCTTCAAGAGGTGCATCCTTGTCAACGGGTCTCATACTCACCCCGGCAAGCTGGGGTCTGGGCTGCAAACCCTTTGTGAACTTCCTTGGTTTCCAAAGTGGATTTTTTTCTGGGTTACAGTTCACATTTCTATAGATCACTTGAAGCATTTCTTATGATTTTGAGAAAACCTGTGTGTGTATGTGTGTGCATGTATGTATATGTGTGTTGTGATGACAGAATTCATGTATCAAAAATCCCAAAGCAATTTGAATAAAATTTGATTCAAATGCATGTTAAAATCAGAGGCCACATTTTATTTTGAACTGGTATGTAATGACACAAAAGAAGGCTAGAAAAACAACTGCATACCAGTCCTTCCAAATTTAATCTAATTTTAACTTTGATTTATTTTATATTAGGGCATTTTAAAGTTTCTACAAAGGACAAAGCAATCTGGTCTTGTTGAAAGTTTTATTTTAAAAGTTCCAAGGCCAACTGACTTGCAACCTTGAGACTATAAATAATTATTTTAAGACACAACATTTATTAGAATATTTGTTCTGAAACCCATGTAAGTTTAGTTGAGGTTGTAAACTTTGTTCACTAAAGGCAGTGAATTTTACTCACCAATCTTGAGATAATTAACCCATTAACTGTGTCTTCCGGATTTAGTTCTAATTAACTTAGTGTTAACATCTGTATAGATTCTCTCAGAAGTGGGAACATAGCTAAAGGCATTCCAAATTGCAAAAATTACATATACTTTTTTTAAACTGATTTTAACAGTTTAATTTAAAACATAAGGCAAAATTCTTCCCATTAGTTAAGTGACTTAGAATCTCAAATCTTCAATGTAAAATACTTAGAAGAGAATAATCACACTGCACATTTGGTTTTGCATCTTTTCCTCTGAACTCCAGAAACCAGCAGGAAATAGAGCTGGAGCTACAGGGGGGTGAGCCAGCATCCAGAGTGGCTAACATTGTCTTGCTTGGATCAAGCGCATTTCAACTGGACTGTGTGTATTGAAATCCTAGGGAACCAGGTCTAGTAGGTGGTACAGGGATCAGAGTAAATGACAGGCCTGAGAGATGTCCTTCCTTCCTGAAGACCCATCACTTGCTGCTGATACAGGTAACTGTATAGTTTCAGGGACCTGTGGGCCACCTATGCTGAACACCAGGAATGTTCACTATCTCCTGGCCTTAAGTGTGGTCTAACTGGTGTACCACCATTGAAAACTGGGATTTGTTTGTTCTGTGAGTTGAATGAGAGAACTAGGGATACAAGAGGAGGGTTAGAGGGGCTTCCTGTAGTAAGAAAGCCTCCCCGGGACAGAAAGGTTTAAGCCATACACCTAATTTGCTCTCTGTTCTTCGGCAAGTTGTGTATCCCTCTGGGTCTTGGCTTCCCTATTAGCTATATAGGTATTGGACTGGGTGAGAGGCCTGAGTCCCTTAGTGGGAGCTAACATGAAGGGCTGATGAAATGGGACTCTTTAGATGATTCAGTATGTGTCCAAGCATCTAGCTGCTTCTGTCTCTCACCCAGTTGGGGCTGGACTATGGGAAGCAAAAGAAAACTTCCCTGATCCTCAATTTAACTGTATTTCCCCCTTCACTAAACATAGTGTGATACAAGCTCTTTTTGGCCAGTGCTTAGGAGCAAACTCTTGATGCCAGGTAGCATCCCACCTTCAAACCCGCAGAGTCACTGCTCACTGCCCTGTATGCTGGAGGTCTCCCTCTGCAAGAAGAAATCTGGATTTATACAGTTGGTATAAAAAATAAGTGGAAGAATGCATTTGTGAAGGACCTACTCGGTGGTTGATCCGCAGCAGCATGCACTGTGTGTGGTTATTATCACCTACTTTGACTGTCAGACCCCCACTATAATTCTGGGCACCCTGTACTGCTTTTACTACAGTTTGATGATGCTAATTTCTTTCCCAGGCACCCCACCACATTTCCCAGGTTATAAATCTGCCTCTCACCCTTGCAACCAGCTGCCTCTTGAACAAGAACCAATTCTCTGTAATCAAGCCCGTGGAGACGGCAATTCCCCATCCCTGCATCTGCTGGTACTCACAGCTTTATCGCTCTCCTTGTTTAGAACGGAGATGCTTTATAGCATTAATGCTTTTCAGATTGAAACCTTCAGGGTTGATTTTTCAATTCCCCCCCTGGGACCACAGCAGAACTTGTCTTCTGGAAGAGACTGATTGAGATCTCCGACCAGCCCCTGGACCATGCTGGCCAGCTGGGCTGGCACCTTGTGGCACAATAGGGCTGGTGTCAGGTAGGACTTGGACTTGGATGGTCATTGATAAGAGAGCTCTCTGAGGCTGCTGCTGTTACAAGGGGGTGAGAGGGCATGTTTATTGCTTACTATGTGCAGGTGTGGAGCCACAGATTCTGCCCACAGACAACTCTAAGAGTCATAAAGAATGAAATTATTGAATAACTTGCTAATGAGAGTGATGGACCTGGATGCTAGGAATGGGTGCTCCTTCCTGTGGGCAACCATTCCTACTGGCTACTGGACTAGTGGCCCTGACAAGGTGGGGATTGGCACTATTCCTCATCCTATAGATGTGGAAACTGAGCTCCAGATAGGTGACATGCCTTGCCCAGGTCATCGGGGAGGTGGCGGGCTGGGAAGTCAGTTCAGAGCAGTTCTGTGCAGTCCACCTGCCTCCTGTTCATTTCTGCCCCTCCAGGGCACGAAGTCCCCTCTCCCTGCATTTCTTCATTGCCTTGCGCCTGCATCACATTCTGCTTACCATCTCTCTTTCTTGGCAGGAAGGTTCTGTGAGCCCAGCCCTGTGGGTAGAAATCGAATCCAAGCTGTAGGCCACACTTCCCAAGGTGCCTTAGAGCTGACCTGCCTGAGGCCTACACTTCAGGAGTCAGTGGCATAACCCTATTGAGGGCTCTTTCTTAGGCTGTGGAAATCTCACAAATGTTCTCAGGGAGCTGTCAGATGTGCATTAGATATCACTTTCATGTCTGTAGGATCTGAACTTGATTTTAGAAGGAGAAGAAAAAGGGCAACTCATGTTTTCTGGGCTCCAACCAAGTGCCAGGCACTTTCTCCACCTGATTACACCTAAAACCTACCTCGTGAGGGCAGAGTGGAGTGCCTGGGTCAGTGAGGCCAAGATTCAATGCCGGTTCAGTCACTGACTAGCTGTGTGATTTTGTTGAAATGTTTAACCTCTTTTTCAGTTAAGAAATAGATAGTAATACTTCCTGACAACAGGCAGGGTGAGGTAGATGAAAGAAACCTGGAGGGTGTGGTGTTGCTCCTGGGGTCTGGCATATAGCACCTGCTTTCTAAGGGAACCTGCTGTTTCTGATCCCACTGAAGGTGAGAAGCCCTGGTCACACCTTATCTTAAGGGCATCTGGCTCCTAGCAGCCAGACCTTCTCACTCTGTGTGCATCCAGATGATCTTTTTTTGTTACATTTTTTTAAAGACTGTATCTATTCATTTTAAACTGCATCGGAGTTAGAAGTCTGAGAATGATGCTGAGAATTTTTTTTCCATTTTTTAGTGTACAGTTAACTACTTTTGTGACCACTCTAGAGAGCGGGACGATCAGAAGAAAAACCTTTGCAATAAGGCAAAGAGCTATTTTTTTCCTAATAACTTTTCACACCCTCGCTTGCCATTAAAACCTCCAAAGGCAGGGAGCCCGCTGCCCAGCTGAGCAGGGAATTAGCTCATTCCAGCTTTTGGCAAAGTCACAAATTCATGCATGGGGGTGGTAGGTTGAGAGTGAACATAATTCACTTTGAGAAAATCAAACCAATCTCTTCCTTCGTTTTCTCAGTTACATTTCTCTAATTTCAGCCACTTTTCTCTCTGTGGAATTGTATCAGACTGGGAAGGGAAAGGAAAAAGAAAGAAACAAGCCAAGTTGAACTAAATGTCCTTCAAGTTCAATTCTTTTTTATAGATTTTGTCTTCGCCATCCTGCAGCATGATTAAGAAAACTTCAGAGAGGTGAAGTGACATTTTCAATGTCACACAGAGGGATAAGTGGCATAGTTATGAACTCTAGACTTACCAGCCCCCAAAACTCATATTCTTCCGATTGCATCAACTACCAGGAGTTAAGAAATCACTTTCAGCTCTGGCTATGGCATTACTTCATTATTTCTGATTCCCCTTCTTTCTCCCCAGCCTCATTTTTATTCAAAATGTTAGTTCAAGATAAAGTCTGTGTGAGATCAGATATAGCTCATGGGTTTCACACAAAATCCAACTTTGATCAATTGGTAGAGGCTGCTTGGAGCTCTAGGTTGAATGAGACTCTGAAGTGGCCATGTCTAGACTCATTAGGAGAGAGCACTGTGATTGATTTGTGATGTCTGGCCTGGGCATATCTGTGGATGTCTGGAATTGTTTCACAAAAGTACTGTAATTGTTATTCTTATCATCAGATCTTATTGAAATATGACTGTTCCACCCTCCCTTCCACCTCCATTTTTATGCAAGAAAAAAAAAAAAAGGAATGAAGGAGGAGGGGAAAGAGAACATATCTGCATCTGGAAAGTAAAATATTTTCCAGACATTCTTTGCAGAACTTCTCTCTGCATCATAGTGATGAGAATTACATGATATGGTGGCACCTTGCTAAATGGGAGTTTGGGACTGGGTTCATTTCTATCCCTCAAAGAAACTAGGATTCTGTTACTAAGGAAATAGAAGCTGGATAAGAAGCTGGGAAGAAACCAGTAGTGTCTATTATGAGTAACATTTTGGATTAACTATCTCTGGAGTCCCTTTCAAACAAACGAGCATTGAACATGTTCTTTAATGCAACAGTATTTCCTTCAATGAATATGCAGCCCCTGATTCATTAGAGATCATTAGTAGATGCCTAAAGTGAGAGTATTGTTACCAACTAAACAGTCCTGATAGTTTAATCCAGCAGGACAGAGAACCTGTGAGAATGTATCCCAATGAATGATACTCAAAAAGCTAGGGAGTGTCCAGGGATCAGTAGTCATCCCAGCCAGATCTGGATGAACTCGGAGAGGGTACAGTTCACAGATGGTCCTGTTCTACTTCTCTCAAAAGAACTGTCTCCTGGCTCCCAGGCACAGTCATGCAGCAGCACTTAGGTAATTGTGTCTGTGTTCATGAGACTAGTGTTCTGGGAGTGTGGGCAGTAAGACATTAGAATTAATTAACCACAAAGCTTTTCTTACAACTAGATGCGCTTTGTGAATGAAAGGTATGTGAACAGATAGTAGATCTTCCAGTAGAGAATGAATGAACATTTGAATTGAGATCTAAAATATGAAGAGAAGTTCAGTAGGTCCTTACAGAAGGATCCAGTAGTGTGTGTGTGTGTGTGTGTGTGTGTGTGTGAGAGAGAGAGAGAGAGAGAGAGAGAGAGATGTGTGTATATACATGAACATGTGCTGTGCAAGCATGGGTACTTGTTTGGGGCACATGCATGTTTATGTGATGAGGTCACGTACTGAATCTGTAAGAAGGCACAGTCTGCTCACGCCTCTCGACAGTGGTTCTCATCCAAGTTCAGCTCTCTATCCTTTCCTTTGGGCCGTGTCCCTGGCTAGGTCTTTGGTGTTCTCACAGGTTGAGGCCACCAGACGGAATACAGGATACCAGTTACATTTAAGAAAGACAACTGCTATGGAATTGCTGGTCTTGGGCTTGGAAAGCCCCATGTCTGGGCCTCTGTTTTTGTCTGTAAAATGACGTCAAAGGAGAAGCCCTCTTGTGAGTGAAGGGAAGGAGGGAGTAGCAACTGTGCAAATTCAGTGGGTTCTGTGGGTGGAAACTGGAGGTCTGGGTGCAATTTGTAAGTTTTTCACACATTCACTCTGTAACTTGAAACAAAGCACCTTTCTGGGCTTCAGTCACATGGATAAAAATCAGAGTTTTGTGAAATACACTCAGTTTTATCCCTTAGCCTGAGGCCACCACTTTCATGAATAATGATGATAATGAAGAAAACCCCCTGCCAGTGGTCTTTGGCCTGCTCATCTCTCCCTGGTAACTTCCTCTCTCTGGTCTTGCTCCCTCCATCACATTACGCATACACTAGCTGGGGGGATCATTCCAATCAGGGATACAATGGGGTCTCTTCAGTGACCCTGCAGTGGCTCCCACTATCACCCACTGCCACTCTGGCCTCTTTAGCATTCCTGCTGACCTCTCAGGGTCTCCTTTTCCTCACTTTCTACCCTCTTACTGTCCTGAAAGTCTTGCGCTCCTCAGAGTGAACTGCCTTTCTAGGCCTCTGCCTGGCCTAAATTGAATGAGTGAATGGCGGGGAAAGGAACATGTGTATCAACCATGTTAATGTTTACAACAAGGTCATCATCAATCATTCACCATCAATCATACCTTCAGCTGTCCTTGTAATATACCATGATAGAGGCAACCAGAGCATCCTGGGGTTCTGGGGTAAAGTTGTGGGAGATTTGGGGGGGATAATTATAACTGCATGATATGGTCCCTGGAAATGCAACAGCTATGGAAAATCCCCTCCTCCTTCCAACTCTACCTGCCTATCAGACATTTGTACCATAACCTAAGGCCAGTCACCAATCATACATGGATCAGGCTCCTGTGTGCAAGAAGGTTTTATAACTTGCTACTTGGAGAACTAAATTCGATCAGCTTGATGTGTAGCAGTATAAGAGGTATCTCCTGGCCTGCACTGTTGACTAGAGCAGAAACATCCAGATTAGGTTTAAATTGGGTAAAAGAGGACCCACTGTATAACTGCATTTTAATTTCCTTTGTGATATTATTAAAAGTTTTTCCAGGTACCGGGTTTAAGGATATTTTGGTGACAAGCTAACTAAGTGGTATCAACTACCCCTCTCCTTCCTTAAAGTGGGTCTTTGTCCCACTGACATGATAATCTGAAATATTCTGAAGGACAGTGACCTAAGAAATGTAGCTTAGGAACCTAGATATACAACCCTTGACTTACTGACTTAGTTTACTGGATGTAGCCCAGTTTCTCCTTCAACCCTCCTCATTCTATCATGTCACATTAGACCATGTACTAATACCAATGATAACCCACCCAGAATACCAGAATGTGTAAAGAGAATGTAAACCCTTAACTTAGTAGTAGGAACACTGAACCTCAGGATGTGAACCTGCTGAGTCAGTACCAGTACTAACAAACCTACTTCTTTAGCCCCGGCATCCTCTTCCCATAGTGAAGCTTTCAACACCTCCTACAGGAAGTCTTCCATGATTACCTGGTTTTGATCCCACTCTTCTCAACTGACTCTGCTCTGCTCTACTGACTCTCATTTCCAAAATGGGGTGTGTGCCAAGGTGAGTCTTCCAGGAGGATCATATCAATTCCCTTATACTCTCTCCTGGGAAACAGGAGGAGGAGAAGGAGTTTGAGACATGTGTCCTCAGTGTCCTACTGGCATCACTACTGACTCACTGATCAACCTTGTGGGGGAGTCTCACATCTCAAACCAATTTCCCCCTGGAGATGAGCTACTGCTGTGGGAGGTCTTGAGGGAGGAACTGAAGAGTTTGGAGATCCTCCATGAGTACTTGTGAAATGAGCTCTTGCCTCAGAACTAGAGGTGTGAGTATAAAAAAAGGAAATTATGAATGCTGAACATGCTGGAACCAACGCACCCAAAAGATCATCGCTCATCAAAGCATCTTCTGCCAGTCACCTCATCGCCATACATCGTTTGTTTACCAGACTTTGAGAAACACCTTTCAGCCAGTTTATCAGCAGATGGGCACAAAAGAATTTCCTGCCTTGTAGTCACACATTCTTAAAAACAAACAAACAAAAAAAAAAAACCCAAACCTTCCAATCCTATTATCCACTGAATGACTTGGCCTAGAAAGATGTTTGACTATTTCTGAAAATCAAATTCACCTCCTGGGGATAAACACTTGCTACCACTGAGATAATTCAAGAGTCAATTTCTCCACAAATTCCTGCTCCTTCTTCAACAGACAGTTCAGCATCATAGGAAGGGTTTTCATGGTAAAAAGGTTGGAATTGGAATTCTGGCTTATTCATTCCTTAACTGAGCAACATTGGGCAAGAGACTCACCCTCTCTGAGCCTCAGGTTCTCATCTGGTATATGGGAACCCCGATGTCATCTCACAGGGTGAGGTCCCTGCATGATAGATTCTCAGGTGGTGTTAGTCCCTTCCTATCCCCTCCCTCTGGATTTCACCAAGCTTGGCCTCCCCTGGAGAGCCATCTGTCTGGGGCACCTACTTCACTGACTTAAATTATTTATAAAACATCCTGTCTTTATTTTACTTAGGTGCACACTGGGACTGTGAGCACAAACCATGCTCAGCCAGTTCTGTATTCCTTACAGAGCTAGTGTGAGTACACAATAGGTGCTCAAAAAAAAGAGTCTATTTCAATGAGGCCAGTGTGTCACAGATGCTGAAATTCTTCTGATAGAAGAGTCACAGGGATAAGTGAGTCATGCAGTAAGGCCATGCAATCAGAGAAGGATGCCATTTCCAGGGTAATAAGCAACTACTGGCAGTCATTTGTAAACACATTTGGCTTCCCAGGGTGTCCGCTTTGAACCTCTTATGGATAGTGTAAATTCTGATGTTCCTTAAAAAGTGATTTGTTCTGCTTTGGTGCCATATTCAAGATGTCCTCTAGATGGCAGTGTGCAACATGGATGAAATCCTAAAGCCTCTGGGAACTCACAGAAAGGCGGGGCACATCTCTTTTTATTATCAATGCATTAAGAATGAATTTATCATCCTGGCTCAGCAAAAGCCTAGTTATTCAGTAAGAAGCTTTATCCCCAGCTAACGTGCAGCTTAATCAGTTCGGTTAGATACAAAGCCAACTCAGGCCTTTGTCTCGTGCCCAGAATGAATAACTGAGCCTTGGGTGAGAGTTTAGCTTTCTTGGCTGACAAGCCTCAGGAACTTAGCTTCTCCCTGGGATCTTTGGACTGGGGCTGTGGGGTAGTATGCAGATGTAGAAAGTTCTGCATCCTAGAATGAGGATGAAGGATGGATTATCCAGCAAAGGGGCTTTTGTGGAATGACACTGAATAACAGCTAAAATATACTGAATACTTGCTATATGCAGACATGTTCAAATGGCTTCCTATCATCTAATTCCTCCCACAACCCACTGAAGCAGGGAGACTCACCGTCTTCATTTTATAGACAAGGAAACTGAGGTCTTAGAGAATGAGAAAATGGCACAATGTGTGAACAATGTCCCATTGTTCGGGATGACAGAACTGGTATTTGGGCCCCTATCTGGCTACAGCAGCAATGCTTTTTACTGCCAGGCAACCTCTCATGGGGGCAGACCCCAGATGGTCTGATGGGATATACCCCATCCCTCCAAGATTGTATCACCAAGACCCATCCCATGGCCAAAGTGTCCCCCCAGCTCACAATGAGACAAGGGAGGCAGAAAAGCCTGGTACAAATCCATCTCCATTGGAAAGAGTGCAAAGCACATCTCCCGTCAGTGTGGGGCAAGTGACATAGCAGAGAAACCACAGGTTGTTGCAAAACCCCACAAGTTTGAGACAGAAAAATCAGAATTTAAATCCAGGCATTTCTTGGGTAACTTATTCAATGTCCTAGAATCTTGACTAATTCCAAGTGGTAGATGCAGCCCAACTGAAGGGAAGCCAGGCAATTGCAAACCCTTAGGAACCTAGAAGGGGGTGCTCAGCACTGCCACAGGGTGCAGGTACCAGAGCCTAGGCTCTGAGGCCAAGAGCACGGCAAGGCAGTTCTGTTCGGTTCTGTGCTGACCAGAGAGGCCATTTAATAAGAGTTAGAGATCTGGTGCCAGACTCTTCAGTTTGGGCTTTGATTGACCTTGAATCATGGTTTTTAATGGCTCTGAAGCTCAGTTCTTTCATCTGTAAAACGGGTATAGTAAGATAATGTGTGTGAAAACCTGGCACAGGCAAATGAGGATGGAGGTAATAAACACAAGAGAGGTACAATGGGGGACAGTCTCCCAAAAGGAAGTACATGGCTCAGATAATGATATCCATGACTGGGGGAGAGGGGGTATCAGTGAGGAAGATGAGTTCCATCATCTTATACCTGCTCCCAGCTCTGCTTCCCAAACTGCCTGTGCTTAAAGAGTTTGCCAACAGTTGCATGGTCTAATCTTCACCATCTAATGGGGACACCGAGACTCCACAGCACTTTTTAATGACAGACATGTACTTTGCTCAGAAAACTGTCATGTCCTGGAATTGCTTTGTTGAACACCTCAGTGTTTACGATCTCAAGCCCACCACTGGTGGAGGAGTGGGGTGAGCACACATGATGCAGGAGAGGGTGGGATGATGGAGGCAGGCATGGAGGGTAGTGCTGTCACTGGAAGGGGTGGAACTATACTGACATAGAGGTGACAGCCACTAAAACCACAGCAGGAAGTCTGGAGGGGAACTAGCAAGGACACAGAGATCAGTCCTGATTAACACAAGAGTCCCATCTGTGATGCCCCACGAGAAGGTCAGTTATTTTATGTGCGGACCTGACTCTGCCATGCTGTCACCAAGGAAGCCCAGGTAGAGTCCAGCTGCCAAAGGTATCCCTCAGCCTGGGAGAGGGCTGTGGTACAACTGAGCTCAGGGTGGCTACAGAGTCTGAAATTAAGAGATGTGAGTATGGTAGGGATGGCCTTGACACTGAGAGTCCATGGTCTATGGTCAATAAAAGCCCTTTCAAATGACTTTGCTGTGACAAATTCTAAATTACAGGTTCCGGAGGGAATGATGAATCAAGCACCATGCGGACCCTACCCATCAGAGGAGGTAGAAGACTTTACCACTAAAGAAAGCGCATTCAGGTTCCCAGACAGGGTTCCTTAAGCAGAAATCCACCCTGGCTGCACCTAATTTACCAATCAGGGCTAAATGTTAGTGACTCACCACCAGCCTATTACAAAGAAATTGTTATGTCCCACTTTCCTAGCATAAAAGCTGAGTTCTGAGAGATGTAGGGAGGGAACTTGGCAAGATCACACAGCTGGAAGCAAGAGAGGTTGGGTTTGGATCCAAGTCTGCTCCACTTTGACCATGTTGAATAGACCATGTAGAGTGTGGGACCAGGCAAAGGGTCAAGGGTCAAGAATCATGTGACATGGAAATAGAAGGGGAGGCCTGAGTTACCCTGAAACACCAAGGCCCTGAACCCTCAGACCTCTTCTCTCTGGATTCCAAGACAGGGCAGGCAGAGTAGACAAAAGGGTGGCCTTGAACTCCAAGTTCAAATAGAGACTTCCAGACTTCTAGCTGTCAAGAATTAATAAAATGACATTAATAAAAAATTGAAGCTGGGGACCAACTTTTTATTTTACACTTAAAAAACTTACTACCTGCTCTCACCATCATTTCCCATAAAAAAGATATTTTTAATGCACACCTAATTAAGGAGATTTTAATCTCATAAAAGAAGGGTCCTTTAAATTTAATAAATTTCATTTTATGAAAATTCACTGCCTTTTCTTTAGTTTTCCCATTTTGTTCCAGTCACAGAAAACCTCCATTAATCACTATCAGCAGGTCCTGGGAATCCTGGTCCCAGGCCACTCCATCTTCGGTCCTCAACTCTGGCTCATTTTGAGAGTGGAAGTGAATAGGAGTCTGTGTGTATATATGTGGAGGGGGGCTGTGGAGGTGAGGGTGGGGGGGTACAGATGGTTTAATCTCCCTTGAATAGATGAGTCACCCTTCAGCCAGACAGAAAATTGGGGCAGACATGGATAAGGGTCAGTTTTTGCTAACACAGTCTGAATCAGTGAGAAGCAAGAACTGCAACCTATTGTCAAAGGTGGGTTAATTTTCCTCTTCTAAAGCATGTGTTTTCATACTGCAATACAAAGTAATTTAGCCAAGAGATGCTAATTAGAAGTCTTTGGGAAATGGGTTTCTTGAATAGGTAATGCTGATTTGCAGATGCTGTTCCCATTGCCTGCCTGCTAACGAGTGCTTCCAAGGTGCTTCTGAAGGGACCTGGTGAGATGCTTCTGAAGGGTCCCAGTGAAGTGCTTCTGAGGGATTCCGGTGAGGTACACCTGAGGGGTCCTGGCTAAGTGCTTTTGAGGGGTCCTGGTAAGAGTGTACAATAGCAGGAGCACTCGAGGCTCATGGAATGTGCTCATTGAAGCCAGGTCCCAACATTAAATATGTCCATCTCCCACTGTGGCAGTTACTTCCAAAGTTGCCTCGATGGAAGATGAGTTGCATTCTGCAAGGACCCAGGGGTCCAGGGCACCTAGTGCCTTCTTGAGAGAAGCCTTGTCCCTAGGCTACATGCTCTCTGTGGACATGCAGCACCACCTGCAGAAGAAGGTGGGCAAACTGGATCCCACCATCTAGAACATTCTAGCGTCTAGAACAGAAAGGAAGACAGGCTTTCTCATGCCCCCTTTAGAGTGAGCTGATAGAATATTCATGTTATAAGAAGGTCAGTTAGCCAGCAACCTATTACAAAAAGGATTCAACATCCTTACTGCAGCCAAAGATGACAGTGTTTGTAAGTTTGGATAAAAGGCCCCACTACAGCCATGTATTTGCTGCTGCTAGCCGGAAGAGGACTTCTCACTTACACGGGTTCCCTCCAAGGTAGTCTGGGAAGTCCTAGCAATATGGTCGTACGCTTTGATAATATTTGCAAAAGGAAACCATTTGAGTGGCAATTAGCAGTGTCTCTTTCCACTCGGACTTCTCCTGTCATACTTTCTTTCATATTGCGAGTTTGGGTGGTTTGCACAGTTTTGGCATCTGTCTCAGGGGAGCTTGTCTTTCAGACACATAATTTTGTATTTCTTGTGATAAATTTAAAAGCTTTCCAGCCATTTGTGCATGTGGTAAAGTCACCACTAGCTGCTCTGGTGGAAGGTGGCTTCTGAGGACACTCTCCCACCCACTAGACCAGTCACTGAGGGTGGCGGTGGCAGGTGCAGGATCTGGGTCCCCCACGGACTCCATGAGTTTCAGCATCTACTGCAGAGGTGGGTCATGGAGAAACGAGGAGAAAGTAGGTGTGAAATATACAGAGCCAGAAGTTAATCTGTGGAACGTTTCCCAATGGTGAGACATGCAGAGTTGTGTAAGGTTTAATTTCCATGAATGCCTAGTCAAAACAGACATTTTCCCCTTTTGCAAACATGTTTATGTGTCTATTAGTACATTTGTACCATTATACAGCGTATTTGGGGGGCTGTTTTTGGGATGGAGTCTGGTGAAATAGAATTTAACAGAATTCCTGACAATGTCAGCTCCTTGCATGTAGCAGGGCTGCAAATAATGGTTACATCTGTGTCTGATGCATGTTGTTTCTCGGTAATATCATTTAGATCACCCATGCTAGACGAAAGACTGAATTATATATCTATTCACTCTTTAGAAAATTAGATTATGAAACTGTTGTGCTATGAAGAAGCAATCACAGCGTAGACAGCCAAGAACATGTAGGGAAAAGGTATTACGGAGGTGGGTCAAACAGCTAATTACAAAAAAGATTTGTATTTACTTGGATTCTGTGTTTGTGATATTTGTCAGCTGTTCCACAATTTGTTGCCTGTTGTGGTATTTTTCTCATTCTCATTTTTTCTCATTTCGCATTAATTTCACATTCTTTTCCTTAGTGGGGGGGTCTATATAAGGACACACATCTCAGGTCCACTTGCACCTTGGGAACAGGTGACCTCCTTGCATGTGTCACCTACACCCTGGGCACATTAGACTGTCCTGAGGTCCTCCCTTCTTCCTTTGGCCACAGACTAGCTCTAACATGTCTGGTTTTCCTTTCGTAAAACTGATGGCTTTTGACCGAACAACTCCCCAACTGCAAGCCACAGATCTGACCACACTCTCCAGACTGCACAAAAGACTGAGTGGACTGCTGGGCTAAGCGTCTTCTCTGGTCACTCCTATTTTGTCCACCCTATTTGAGCCTGTGACCTCAGACTGCCATGTACTGGCACACAGAAGGCACACAGAAATACACTCCAGAAACACTTTCTGCCCAGGCTTTATCCAGCTCTCGTTTCATGTGTGATACGTGAAGAAGGCTAGTCTCTTGGACCTGGTGACAGTTCTTGGGTCTGTTGGGTTTAGCAAAGGACCCAAGTTAAGGTCTTCCCTGTGTCGGGGACTCTGGGACTTGGGGCTGAAAATGAGTCAGGAATTCACAGCCACTAGCTTGGCGCGGGGGAGACCAAGTCCTTACACCAGGACTAGGGGACTGAGCCCAGAAAAGGGCCTTGGACTCAACCAGAAATGTCAAGCAGAGCCTCCTGGGAGAACTTCCACTGCGCTGGGTCTTAGAGGCTGTCCAGTTGAGAAAGGAGACCAGTGCATGATGCATACCCATCTCCTGCCAGGTATTCTATCCTTGCTAATGTGGGACTGCTATGGAGGGGTTTTGCAGATATGCTTCCAGTCCCTAATCACGAAATTGTAAACAAAGGGAGATTATACTGAGTGGGTCTGATATAATCAGGTAAGTACTTTCAAATACCTTCCCTGAGCCTAGAGACCCCAGATGATCCCTGGGCCTGCAATCTCCCATGTCCCCCACTTCCCCCACTTCCCTCCTTACTCTCACCCATGGATAAGAGGTCATGCTGGGGTTCAGGAGAGTGGGAGTGGGGAGTTCCTGAGTGTTGCCTGCCTACTCTCTAGAGCTTGTATTTACTTAGCCAGTCCCCACAGCTGCATAAGCTGATTTAATATAATGAATCCATATTTGTGGGTATGTATATGTATATAAAATAAACTATTAGCTATCTACCTATCTATCTCCTTTCTCTGTTGAACCCTAGCTGATAAAGATGATGATAATGATAGAATATCAGCAATTCACACTGACTGAGAATTTATCGTGTGCCAAACATGATGTTTAACATTTTCCAGGCATTATTCTCATTTATTCTGCTCAACAACTCCATGAGGTAGATGCTGTTATTTATTGTTCCTTGTTGTAGATAAGGAAATGCAGGTGTGGAGGGGGGTGAACAACTTGTTGAATAGCCAGTCAGCCTTAGAGCGGGACGGTAATTCATTTACTCCCCTGGGAAACGGGCTTTAGAAGGGCTAGCTATTGATCACACAGCTGCCAGGGGCAGGATTGGCGTTGGCATTCAGATCCCACTTGAACCCATTCTCCATAGTTCTGTGTTACTCCTGCTCCAAAGAGCTACGCACAGGCAAGGATGATATTCTCTGTCCCGTCCAATCTCTGTTTCTATTTTACTTGGAAAAATAGCGGAATAAGGTGGTGGAGAATGGCTGGAGAACGAGCTGACTTCCAAGCTGGGAGATGATGAGAAATTTACAACAGTGGTGGTCAAAATACAGAGATTAATTACATTCAATCCAAGAATTGGGCTTTTATGGACTGTCAGTCAGAGAAAAATATTATGAAGCCAAAATTTTAAGTTATGTCACAACTGGTGTTTGAATTAATCTCTATCTCAGGTACCTTCTAGTAGCTTCTGATTTGGTTAGAGAAAAGGAAATATGCATTTTTTTTTTAAATCTGAGGGGTTTGGGAAACATTCATGCCATGGTCCAGTTTTGATCTGTGTAAGTGCTATGGGTTAGGCCATTGACCTGTAACACACATGAGCAAAGGTGCCCTCCTGGGACCTTCTGTACAGTGGAGTGCAGACTGAGGGCTCAAAAACTTGACTCTCAGGTCTCTTTTCAGTCCTGTGACCTTAAGCAAATTAATACCCATGCACCTGTTTTCTTCCTCTGTTAGATAGAATCTAGATCAACAAGCCTGGGGCCTAAATGAGGCAACATACATTCATGACCTGCCAGAACAAGGCTTGTGTGAGGGGTTAGGTTTCTATCCTACCAACAGTCTTGGAAGCAGTTAGCCAAGTGCTTTTCAAACAGTAAATGTTAGATGGGTGTTTGTGAAAAGAAAGAATGAAAAATGAGAGGAGAATGAAATTGAAATGTTAATGCTGTTACCCTGAAATTGACCCTAAAATCTTTTCAGTCTGTTAGACACTTTTTGCTGGGCAAGAAATATCTATCATGATTCACAGGTTTCCTAAGAAAATCACCACACACACATACCATTAGTTGATGGGGGTAATAATGACAAATACTTGCGGGATACTCTTTAAAACTTTTTAACAGCATTGTTTCATTTTATTCTCATAATAATGCAGCAAACTGCTAATACTGTGGCTACTGCTGCTACTTCTGCTGCCTCTTCTGTTTATTGGATTCTGCTGTGAACCTCTGAGCTAAATGCCAGGTACATGGCACACTGGTGACTCCCCATGAATCAGGCTATTGGCAACACCTTACATGGGAGAAACCAGGACTAAGATGCACTGCAGCTTTGTTTGTCCACCCTTGATCCTTTACAAGTAGTATTCCAGACATCACATCCCCCCAAACCTCCCGCAGGCCAGTCTTTGTCTCTGTGTCCGTTTGCTTTGTAGGAAGTCATAGCCTTTGGGAAGGGAAGTCCACTCAGAGTGAACCTCAGCACACTTGGACCCCATCCCATTTCCTGGGATACAGGCATGGTGTCCTATGTGTTTTCAGGGGAGGGACTTAGTGGTCCCCACATTGATAGGAAGACCTCATGGTGCAGGGGGTGGTGAATGTTTAATTTTGTAAGAGAAACTTTGAAAACCGAAGTTCTCGTGTCTTGATATAAAAGAGCAGTGGTCAATAGCAATTAATTTTTATGGGCAAAAACTCCTTTAGTCTGACTTCTCTGGGTATGCAGAAGCCACTTCTTCTTCCTAAAGTGAGAAAACAAATAAAAAAGGAACAGCAAGAGGTAGAAACGTATGCACACTGAACCTGGGCGAATGTCAATAGGGAAATAAAGCTGTAAGGGGAGGCTCTGAGGAGGCTGGCTGGGCCAGGCATGACTTTGCTGCAGAGACCTCCTCCTTGACTGGGGGATCTCCAGGCTAGACAGAGCTGCCACCATTGCAGTGGAGTCTGAGAACCATGGTTGTGCCAGAGCTCAGACTCTCTTCCTTCCTTCCAGGTAACCAACTTATTTAGCTCATAGTTCTGGAAAATCACTGTCCTGCTAAAACTCCTTGTTCCCTGGCAGACACTGTTCACCTACCCACATGCTGCAGAGTGATGCAGAGCAACTCCCATCCCAGAGATGGAGCTTGACAGGGTATCCATGGATAAGTAACTTCAACTCTCAAGGCTTTGTTTGTTTACTAATAAAATAGGCTGACCCTTGACTCACAAGTACCTTGCTAACATGAAAAATGTTACATGCTTAATAGTAGGCTGGGCTCTTAAACACAGTTACTCTTACTGTAACAATGGTATCTAGATAATGCTGACATTACAAAGAAGTTGAAGTTAGCTAATGAGTATACTGCAGAGGCTAAAATTGGACGTGACCCCAAGTCTACCTGATTGTTAACTTTAAATATCATGTGAAAGTCTGATGCTGGACAACAGTACTGCCAGAACCATTAGAGGCTTATTTTCCCTTAGCTTTTGGGTCTCCCCCCATAGTCTGGTCAATGTTTGGCTTGGGCCCCAAGTATGGAGTGAGGGGAAAAGGTGCCTCTGACCTGCAGGGAAAATGGGTTATTGGAGGAGTGGGAGTGGAAATTGGGTTAGTGGAGGAGTTGAGGAGTGGGAACACCAGGTTCCAGGTTTGCCTCAATCATGCATGAAGACTGTGAACTAAGGTCAATCATTTAACCCCCCAGTCTTGCTGTTTTCACTCATTCATTCATTCGTTCGTTCGTTCGTTTGTTCATCCATTTGTTCATTCATTCACCCACTCAGACACAGAGATGACTCAATATGCTGCCTCCCATAGCAAGAAAAACATGTTGTGAAACCTTGAAACAAGTGAAGTGGTGATGCTAATGGGTTGGGTGCATGCTATGCACAGAGATCCAAGGGAGGGTCACCAGGACTGACCATTTCTCTTTTGCTCAGGTTTATAGCTTTAACGCTGAGCATATTACAATACTCAACAAAGAAATGAATGAGAAATTATGCAGCATAAATTAGGGAGAGTTTCAGAGTGGAGGGAACACTTGAACTGGATTTTAATGAGGAACAAGATGGAGGGAGAAAGAGATGATACTGGTGGCTCCTCCAGCAGACATAAGAGCAAGTATGGATGCATAGTGCTGAGGAAGCCTCTGAGATACTGGGGTAATGACTGGCCTGTGCAGAGGCAGGACAAGACCCCTGGAGGCCCTGGAGAATGAAATGAGAGCAATGCAAATTTGCATGGGGAATAGTTTAGGTGGTATATTTGCCTCTCACTACCTTGATGTACATATGTTATGGATCTATCTTATAATTGTTGTTGTCATTACTTTAGATTTATGTCTAATTTTGTTGGTCCATGATTGATCATTAGTAAATGAATATGCATGCTGATGCAGAGCTGGGTTCTCTGTACAGTGTTATTGATGGATTCATTCGTTCATCCAGTAGATATTTTATTCTGATAAATGTTAATTGCTGTTCAGAGTGCCTGACCAAGGTAATTTGTTGAGGTTTGGGTTTGTGCTTCCCTGGTTCTACTTGTCTGAGGTAGAAGACTGCCTGGGAGACTGGGATTGGGTTGCTTTGTGTTCTGAATGTGTGTGCTCCTGACCTCTGGGGAGTGGTGGGTAGGTGGGAAGTACTACTCAGTATTGGCAACAGGAAGTCAGGCTTTCTCAGGTACACTTCGGCACCTGCTTTCTCCACCTAAGCACTCACAATGGGAGCCTCTCTCCCAATGCTGCTAAGCCAGGGCAGAGACAAGAAATATAGCCTGGGAGAAGGGGAAACCAGAGTGTGCAGAGAAGGGGACAAAGCAGCCAATGGGGAGAGATAGCAATAGAAGGTGGCCCCAGGGAGAGAGAGAGGGAAACCAGGGGCTAGATGGGTGCAGGGTGGGTGAGCAAGAGGCTGGTGGTATGAATGTAGGAAAAAGATGAAGTGGGAAAAGGACAAGAAAAACTAATAAATCAGAAATGAAGATGTGCAGAGAAAATATAGGGAGAAGAATGAAAATTCAAAGGGCAAAGGAAATTGGGACAGGAGGCAGAAGGAGAGGAGCAAAATGGGCTAATAGAGACTCCTTAAAGAGGGAGTATATAGGCAGGAACCCTGGACTCTGGAGCACTGCAGTGTGGAAGCAAGCAAACTAGGCACCCTGGTTTGCCAGTCTGCGCAGATTCCCTGAAGTGAGGAGGTGTCGCATGTCAAAATATTCAGTGGTGATGCATGAATTAACAGAGATCAATTTGTGTTTAAAAAATCTTGATGGAGCATCCCAAAGCACAAATCAAAGCTATCAAGTGAATGAGACTGTTCATCCAATTAACACACACCCGGCACCTGGCTCTGCAGAGCCGGCGCCGGCGCGGCAGGCAGGCATCCGGGCAGGAGAATGGCACGGTTTGTTTGCTTATCCACCCTGTCTGTCTGTGTGATGCGTGACCATGGAGGAAACCACCTCCAGTATATACAGTGAGCTCTGCCTAAAGTTCACCATGTCCATAGGCTTCCTTTTTTTAAAATTTTATTTTTATTTATATAATATATATATATATATATATATATATATATATATATATATATATATATATAAATTTCACAACATTGTAAGCCCAGGGATTTATCCCCCCACCCTCCATTCCCCCCCTTTCCCTCCTGCTCAAAGTTGTGTGTCTCAGTTTGGTGCTTAGATTGTTTTGACTTCTCCTCAAGGCTTTTGTTTGGTTTTTCACTTATATCCCATGTATTAGTGAAACCATTTGGTTTCTGTCTTTTTCCCTTTGACTTGTGTCTGCTAGTATGATTTCTTCTAAGTACATCCATGTTGTTATAAAATCACCGAATTTGTCATTTTTAATTGATAGGCTTCTAAGAACCAGATAACAAGCTCAAGTAGTGGAGAGGAAGCGCTTACACCCTTCATTGCAAACCAGTGATGGTGCCTTACAAAAGGGAGACTGCAGCCCTGCCCCCAGTTCTCCCCATTGTGTGCAGGGGCCAGCCCTGGATGGGAGCACTGAGGGGGAAAAAGCTGTGCATGCTGGAGGCATAATCAAGACAGCTCCTGAGCAGCCAGGTCATAGCAAGTGGGAGCTGGAACGCTGGAGGATCCAGAAAACTCGGTGTCCCTGGAACGGCACCTTTTCTTTCAGGTCTCATGCCTGGATTTTAACCTAAAGGTCCCAGCAAAGTGGGTGTTCTGTCCTGAACCCCAACCCATTAGACAAACGCCTTGATCTCCCACTTGGTTCTTTCTGTTTTGTGGGTGGACTTGCTTCCAGAGTCCCCAGGCCTGGGTCAGAGCTGTTGCTTAACTCAGAGACATTGTGTATTCCTCCATCCCTTCTTTGCAGGTCACCGTTGTTGACTGAAGGCCAACTGTGGGCTAGGCTCTGGCTGAGATTTCATTCAGTTGGGGGAGACAGATCCACAAAATAGAGCACACTGATGAATGTCAAGGAGGAGAACAAAGAGTAAGAAGGCTCAGTGTGCGTGAGAGTGTGTTATGTGTTGACAAGGGCTGTATGATAGCTATATGAGAGTCCCTAGGGTTACAGAAGAGTAACAGTCATCCATTCCTGCAGGTCAGACCTCCTGTATGTAGCTCAGCTTGGATAGGAGTGTGTCATGTGAACCATAGATATCTGGGGTTGGTTTTATGAGTGGCATTTTATTTTCTGCTTTTACCTCTCTGCAAACTATCACAGGGTCTTAGTGTGGCATTGGGTAGGGTGTCTTGGCAGCACTACTCCGGCATGTATATAAAACTTCTCTTCCAGTCTCAGGAGGACGGTGGCCACCAGATTTGTCAGTTCTGCTTGTGTACCAGACCACCCAATGTGTGCTCATCACATAGATTACAATGTGAATGGTGCTTCCTTGGGTTAAACAGTTCACAGCCTGCATAACTGGCCATGGTAGCCTATCTGGGTCTGCACACATTCTGTGCTTGGACTCAGCATGACAGTGGGCATTAGCAAACAGCTTCTGCCCTGGAACTAACCCTTGCTGGTGATTGCCAAGGGCAGCATCATTTGTTCTCTCCAGGTGCATGCTGTAGATATTGACCACATCCAAGGAGAATTGCAAGAGCTCCTTCTGACCTCAGCTGGTCCCCTATGTTCTATTACCCCCTTAACTTGGCTACCCCCAGACTCTCTGTAGCTGCATTGGCTTCCAAAATCTTGAACCAGGTGTAGTTGTTTATGCTCACTCCTTGGTGAGACCTTTCCGATACCCTAGGTCAGGACATTCTGTCAACTTTGTCTTACTGCTGCTCAGGCTCAGGAGCAGCTTGTTTCAGAGTGCTCTGCTCCCATTTGCATGTCAGGAATCACAGATCACCTTCAGGATGAGCAGAGTAAGGTTGAGGAACAAAACCTTCTGACTCCAGAGTTTTGTGCTTTTTACCTGGCATCACTGCCCTTCTCAGTATATATAGATTTCCAGTAATATTTGCACAGAAATAGACAGAGTCCCTCCTTGCAGGAGTGGGTAGGAATAGATGGGAAACAAACTCCTTTAAAATGCTTTATTCACTCCAGAGGGTCAAGTGCAATAGAAAAGTTATTTCATCAGTTTCTCTGACAACAATCATATCGATTCTATATTTATTGTATTGTACTTATTAAAGATTGTTAATCTTTGTCAACATTGTATTTATTAAAGACATGAACACTATGGAACACTTAAATCCATGACCTCAGAATTTCGGGGCGGGGCAATCCTGGGAAATGGTATATTAAAAACATGTCCTAGGTGATTCTCATTTTCAGGAACATGTAGGAAACTTTGGGGAGAGGATAATAGCTATGATTAACACTGGTGAACACTGACCTTATGTGAAGACTTTCCCAAGTGCTTTCCACACAGTAACTCTTTTATCCTGCTGACAACTTCTTGAGGTAGACATTATGATTCTATAAGCAGATAATCACCAGGAAATGGGGAGTTGCTAGGTTCCCTGCCCTACCCTCAGAAAGAGTGGTTCTGGGCAAGGGAAGATGCTAGAGAAGATGAGAGAAGATATGAAGGAGATTTGAGAGAAGACCTGGAGGAAGTACATGGAGCAGAGAGATATGTGATTAACAAGCTGCACTTATTTCTCAGCCTTGGACTTGTACTGGGGACTTGGGGGACATGGAAGGGGACACTTGAATGAGACAGAGATGTGGGTGAAGGAACTGTGGAGAGACCAATAATGGCAGCCTTCAATTTAAGTTGTATTTTGATTCTGCTCCTTTCCTTCCAGAATTGCTTGACCCTGTTTGACCCTTTTTTGTGGTTCCCCACAAGAAGGTGACTGCAGTCCTACTTTGGGTCAGCCCTATTTGGCTGGCATTTATCCATGAAAGGGTGGGTAAATTGGGGTGCTTGATTTGGAAACTATATTTTTCTCTTGCTCTTCTTTTTTCTCTGTTGCACATTAATTATATTAAGGTTCTTTTCCATTGAAGGTCTTATTCACTAGAATATGTTTTATCTTGATGCAGCAGGTGGCAGACCCCATTTAAATCATGAAGGTTTGGGGGGCTCAGGTATCCCTCAATATGCCCTCTAACAGTTCCTCCAGTGCATCAGTTGGGAAGGGAAGCACAGAGATGTCAGGAGACTTCTTAAGTTCTGACTCCAGAATCTGCCCCTTCCCTGCCTCCCTGTGCTTTCTGTCAAAGAACAGGACTCTTCCTATCAGTTCTGTGCACAGAAAGAATGGGAAACTGACTAAGGGAAGAGATGAAAACCTTTTGGGAAAAGGACATTTGTGGTCTAATTGGGCTTAGAATTCCACTTCATGAGGAAGATTTGCTGTTCAACAAGATCTGGCCCAAAGGACCAGATCTTGTAGACTGAAGCAATTTCATCCACAGCTCTGGAGAAGGTAGTGACAGATTTCCTTGGGAGATAAACAAGGGTCTCTTGCCTACTGGCAGGATGGGGAGGTAGCCATCAAGTGGGAAATTGAGTGACATTTTCAGTGGAGGCCCCTAGGTTCTTTCTTGTTCTGCCCCTCACCCCACTCCACCTGACAAGCTCTGTTCTCTGCAGCTTCAGTGCCTGCACACTTCCTACATGATGACCTGATCGAATGTGGCCCATCCTTCCTCCCAGTTCCTGTTTTGCCACTTTTTAAAACTCTTATTTTTCATCATTAGTTCCAAATACATGCATTTTTTGTTCCATCTGCTTAATCTGTAAGTTTCGGCTCCTCCAGGACTGAGATAAAAACACACTGTCACCTCCCCTGTGAGGCTCAAAACATCCCTTCTCCCCGAAGACTCTTGGTAATTGTTTCACAAATAAATGTATGTACAGTTGCTGAGACACTGTAAGGTAACTTCACAGTCTGCTTGAGAGTAGAGCTAGTTCATATTTACCTGCTGAGGAACACGGATCCTGGTTCTGACAGGCAGTAGGGCCAAGGCAGGGAGGCTGCCCTCCTGAGAAGCTCCCCTTTGAAGCTGAAAGTTCTGGTCCAGATCCTTAAAGAGCAGGGTTTCTCTGTATGGAAACATCTTACCTCTTGCTGATCTTTCAAAAGGAAAGATCTGGGAGGCTGGGGAAGAGCATTCTGAGATGCTCTTTTCAGTTCTTAAACTGAGTCAGGCTACCTAAATCAACATTCTTTTGTGACCATGCACTGATTAAAAAGCTCACTCAATGTGGTTCAGTTCAGTTCAACTCAAATCACAGCAACATGCTGAAGTCCCAGTTTGCCTCAGGGTTTGACGCATTTCTGTTATGACACTCTCTGTCCCCACACCCCCTCACACATGTCTGCCCTTCAAATATCCATTCTCCCACCACCATACCCACGGTGTGAGATAATTAAAGTACTTCTAGTCTATATATTTTATATGCTCTGCCTCTTTGTGTTGAAACTAGTCCCCAGTCCTATAAGCTAAATGTCTTCCTCCTTGTCTTTCCTGATAGATTTGAAGATCATGGACTTGTTCTGCTTCTGTTACTCCTTTAATGATTACCCAATGCTGATGCCACCATTGTGTGCAGATGATGAATCAGAAAACTTATAGCTGGATTAATCAAGTGCTTGAGTCTATTAAAACATGACAGGGACTGCTGATGATAGAGAGTCACAGAATGGTGCCTGTGCCCGTTGCACATTGTCTTCTATTCTGAAAGCCTGCTTGTACGCCATTATTTATGCTCCCTGCCTGCTTAGCTCCATTTCCTTTGCTTTCCAGCCAAAGACAGGATCTGTATGGTATTTTTCCTGGCAACAAAGGGTTACTATGTATTTCTTCCTTTATTTTACTTTCCCTCTTTTTAAGCCTTCTCTGAGAAGGAGAAATGAGTTGCTATATAAATAAGTTGTGTTGGTTTTGGGGGGAGGAATAGTTTGGTGATCCAATCTTTGCCAAAGATGGTATTGAGTTCCTCTGCCCTGAATAGTTAGCAACTATGAACTTTCTAGCTGAGCATCCTGCACCAAGGATTTGAGCAGATATAGATATAGATTAATGAATATATTTGATTATGTAAGAATCAAGATAATGGAAATGTAGCCTTGGTGGAAGATTTTGTCAAAGGAAAATGAAAATAGGTTTATAACCTACAGTTTCCTATACAGTTATTAAATGGAAATAAAAAATTTGACTCAGGTTCTGCTCTGCCAGTTCCTAGTGGCCAAAGCATATAGTGATTTGCATAGTTAGCACTGGAGAAGGCAAGTCATCTCCCTCAGTTAACAGTGCCATTCTTGGCACTTAGGTCTGAAAGTAATCTCCCTCAGGGGTATTCATCACAGCCAGGTGGCAGCATTAACAATAATAGCCTCTACAACATTTCCATAAGACTTGAAAAACCATTTTATAAGACATTTCTTCAATGCAAGTCATGAGCAGAATGTTCAAGGACAACTCAGAGAACTCTTAAATTGAAAAGAAAAGGGGGGCATACAATGGTGAAGGTTAGGGTTGCTCACCCCCACACACTCAAAAACTCACAAATAACTTTTTAGACTCCTCCAAAACTTAACTACCAATAGCCAGCTGTTAACTGGAAGACTTACTAATACCAACACAAACAGCTGATTAACACATTTTATACAATGTATGTGTATTATATACTATACTCTTACCAATAAACTAAGCTGGAGAGAAGAAAATGTTAAATAATAAGGAAAATACACTTGTTTCTTGTACTATAGTACAAGATGTATGATACCATACATTTACATGATCTGTTATTAGAAAATCTGCATACAATTGGACCCATACAATTAAAGGTCAACTATATTAAATTTTGAGATGCTATACAGTTTGACAAAACATTAGATTTGAAAACACAAATTTCATAAGTAATAGAGCCTATCATTTTCAACTACAAAGTACAAATTATTATCTTCAACTACAAATAAAGTGACAATAAAATCCTTATTGTCAGTGAGGTATGGCCAAAGAGCTTTCTTGTGTTTTATTTTGTTTCACATAAAGTTCAACCAAAACATGGGGTAAAACACAGTCTTGTTTGAATCAGACTGACACAGATTCAAATCCTAGTTCCACCACTTATTAAGGACTGTAGGCAAGTTACTGACCATCTTTAAACTTCAGTCTCTTCTGTAAAATGAGAATTATGCATAACATATAATACATATTATATAATCCTCATTTTACTCATTTATATGAATATATATGTTGACATAAGGATTAAAGGCTATGTTATATAGAGAGGCTTAGGACATATGTAGATAATGAACACTCAATGAACAGTCATTCTTTTAATGCTGTCATTCCATATTGCATTGTTCAATGTAACTTCAGTCATAGATGACTAAATTTGAAGTAGTCAAAAGCAAATAAGATCTAAAACTGAGTTCCCCTTTGCCAGTCCTTGAGAGCCCCCAACATTTGACCACAGGCTTGGACCACACAGATAGGGAGCATTTTCACAACCACAGAAAGTTCTACTGGATAGACCTGATCTAAAAGGTGTAAACCATACATTATTCAAACTACTCTACAAAAATATTTCACTTACTGTGGCTTTGGTAAAAACTGAACAACTGATGGTTCTTTGGAAAAGACCTGGAGGGCAGGTGTTTTGATTTCCTAAACAAACCAGGTCTATATTCTTAAAAAGTACAAAGACAACAGCAAAGTACATAGAAGATGGAGTCTGAGAACAATAGAGAAGGAGGCTGACTTTTCAAATTGACTGCCATCCCTTGCCTACATGGGACTGGACAAAACATCTACCTGTCTGTGGGATGTTCTTTGAAACTAGGCCTGGATAGGCCTGAGATTACTCTATAACCAAAATGTATACAGTATCTGTTCCCCCATTTTCCCTGATTTCCCCCCAATCTTTCATCTTTTCCTCAAGTTAGATGAAAGGCTAGCCCTCGTCTACCCTTGACCAGGGAAACACTGTTTCAGACTTCCCCTTTCCCACTTTTGTGGTCTCCATTCTTGTGTACTTGTCCTTCTTTCAGGGCCAGGAGGAATGGTGGGCAATTCCATAATGAAACTCCAGCACTCTGAGGAAACACCAGCAATGAACTGGAACCACATTAGAAGCTTCATATGTCTTCCTTATGTTGCTCTGAAACACATGACTAAAGCAGAGGTCTTAAATGCAAGCACTGCCTTCAGACAACTGGTAAACCTCTCTAGCCTTCCCTCATCAATATAAGTCAGTCCTCCACCCTCAGCAACAAGGAAATATTGAAGGAAAAGAAAGCACAGATGAAGGTCTAGAGTCCTTCCAACTGGCTAACTGTAGAGCTCTAAAGGTGTATCAGTCACTGTGTGTGAAGTTTCTAAGCATTCCACATTTTGACCACTGAGTTTGAGGGAAGCCATGAGTCAAGAAAGGAAGCCTGTGTGACTGAAACTTAAAACATAAATACAAACCCAGCTTTCCGTGCAGAAGAATACCCAGGCAGCTTCCCTCTGTATATATGTATGTGTAGTGGGAGGAAGAAAGGTGGGAGGTTTGCATAAATGTGGATTTCCACAGCCTGGAATCCTAAATCAGGATGTTCTGGCAGGAGAATGATGGCCAGAAAACTATGTGTGTACCCCAGGGCATGCTGGTTCACAGTGGTTGATGGGGGAGATACCTAATGTTTATTCTTCGCAGATGAAATAATTGAAATAAGGAAATGAAAGCCTGGCTAAGGCTGACACTTTTTTTTTTAAGGCTTTGGATTCATATTTATCACAAGAACAGAAATCTGTTTTCACTGACAGAAAATTCATTTCAGCCACAAAACCCATATTTCCCTCGCCTGCTTTCTATTCAGACAAGCCCCACAAGATAAATGTGTTCTCCGATTCACCAGCAGTAAGAAAGATAAAGGCTTGGAAACACCACAAGTACATTCTCCTAATTATCGTAACTGACATTTTTTTATTTGGCAAACCATCTATTCAGATTAAACTATAGCCCAGGAACCTTTTATTTGAAGATTGCCAGGGTGAGGTGGAAGGTAGCTTTGATTTCCACAGGTTTAATAGTCCAAAGAGAAGTACTGAAAGAGATCCCAGTATTTGCGTGCAAGTGAATTTTGTTAGGGAAAATCTAAAAATACCGCAGCTGCCTCCCTCCCTGTACTCGCCCCTCTAAGTCAGTCTGGGACCTTTCCCTATTTACACCATGGAAAAGATGTGTCAGAAGTTGCTGGTTATTACCCTCATGTCCTACTTTCCCCTAAGATCTAAATAAACAAATGAGTCCAGTGAATGTGTCAGGAGGTTTCGGCTCTGCTCAGCATTAGGGATATATTTACCCATTTAATAACTGTTATTTATCCAGACATTTAATTGCACCATTGTAAACACAGAGGGAAACCCTTGGGGGAAGGTTGTTGAGATGAGGCAGATATTTAAAAGTCTGCGCCCACAGCCCAGCCCCCTCCCAGAACCAATCTTGGGCCTGGGATTGAAGACAGCTGGTTTATATGTGGCAAGAACCAGCTGAGAGACCTTTACACACCTGGCATGCAGCTTTGTACGGATTAAGCACACAAGGCTTCAATAAAGGGACAAAATAAAATGCATGCAGGGGGGAAGGGGAAACCAGGAAAGGAGAAATGCTCTTAAGAAATATGGAGATGACGGTCAGTTCTCCACTGGCAAGAGTCTTTGATTGGCATTGGATGATAGACCGAGGGAAGCTTTAAAAGGCTGTCAATCCACCTAGAGCTCCAGGAACTCTGCCTCTTCAAATCTGGTCATCAAGGCAACAGGCACCCCTGAGCACTATGTAAGCACTATTGAATCCATTCTTAGCTTTGCTTCTCACCCTTGGGTCTGGTGTTCCTCTATGAGTTTCTTGGAACCTTTTGTTTTTGGCTCTGCTATCCATTTCTCAGACAGACCTGACAATGTGTTCAGCACTTACTGCAACACCACTCTTTCCTCATTCCTCTTTAGGTATACTTTTGCATTCATCTTTGACCTCCTTCTCTTCTTACCAACCTCTGTTCCTGGGACCCACCCCTGAGTTGATTTACTTGGTCCAAACTAGGTTGGTGGCCCTAAAATCACTTGCTTTGCTCTAGTTAAGATTTGAGGCACTCCATGATCTAGCTATGATCAAGAAACTCAAGAATCATCTGGAAGCTGCACCGCGCAATATTTTTTTTTCTGATGGTCTTGCTCTGGTCTGCCCTTCTGAACTCTCTTAAGACCATATTATTTTTCCAACACTTCCTCTTTGTTTAAGTCCTTCAGACTGCTCTCCCAGTGGGTTTGTTTCTGTCTGTGACACCAACTTTGCCTCCGGAAACCTCTGAAATGGTGGGTCAGTTCTTCTTCTGATTGTCCCAGAGTCTTGGTACACACCCCTGAACAAAAGCCTGGGTTCTTAGATAAGGGACCTGAGTGACTGGTGTCACTGGCTGCCCTTTTGAGGGTAATAAGACTGTAATGGTATATTTGTTCAGTAATGTCACTTCCACACCTGCCATCAGCCAATCTCCAAAAGCCCCACTGTCTCCAGAAAAGGAGACCTCTCCTTGAGATTGTCAGAGCTGAGATGGCCTTAGAATGAACACTATGAACAGCAATGTCACTTTGTGACAGATGACCTGAATACCTGGAGTTCCTCTTGCAAAGGTCCGTCAGTTCTCTTACAGTCATCAGAGGGCCAGTGGCCAACATAGCACAGAGGGGTCATGTCGCTGGATCAAGTATCCTCTATAGTAAAAGGCGAAAGATTTATACGATCTGAAGAGAAACCAGAGTATAGTATCCTCTATAGTCCTGAAGACTGATGAATGCTGTTCTATGCTTCTCCATTCAGAAAGCTAAGATGGTGCAGATTCTGGGGGTGGGAGCGGTTGGGGGGAGGAAAGAAAACTGCCTTATTTTCCCTACACAGCCCTTCTCATGCTAATTAAGCACTAAATCCATTTCTATGTCACATCTGGAGCTAGTCGTACTCAGAACATACTTTGCAAAAATACTGACCTTGCTCCAATTCCTTGCTCTATGTGTTCCATGCACACATATACACATACCAGTCAACAGAACCACCATACAGACATGAGTCTTCATTTAAAGTTTCTCTTCCATACTCACACTCCTCTATACTCACATTCCTGAGCAGGTAATGCACGGGTCATGACTAGCTAAGCATGCACATACCTGCACACAGGTGCCTCCCACAGAGAGAAGCCCAATTTACAAGTAAGTAAGAGTTCATGGTTCCTACTCCCCTTGGCTTAGCATGTTCTAGCATTTGTTGATCCCCTTCTCATTTGCATGCCTAATGGAGAAGCATCACTCTGCGCTGGTCCCCACAGAGAAACCTTGTAAGTCTTTTATAGGGATATTATTTTATGGCAACATTGCTAACTGGCATTTATGGGGATTCAATCAATAAATTAGATAATGCTTGTAATGATGCATGGCTCCCTCACATTTCTTTAAAAGTTCTAAGCACTCACCTCCAAATTGCAAGTTTTAGATCTTTGTCTCTTCACACACACACACACACACATACACACACATGTGCATGCACATGTACTTTACACATACATAAAATCTGATTTTAATTATGCTAGGAAGTAATCCACTACCTATATTTGTTTTTCTTTGTTTCCGTATAGAAGCAGGTTAGGTGGTGGCTTCTGGGGATCATAGTCTTGAAAATTGGTGCCTCCTGGAAGGAAAGAATGGAGCTGCCGCTGGGATGAAACAGTCACCCCCACTGTTTCCCAACCTTGGGCTCAGATACCAAACACTCTAATTGCGCCACTCAAGTCCTCACTCTGCCAGCCACATCTCGAGGATGCTCAGTGAATCCTCCCAAATGTGAGTCAAGGGCGAGTCTAGAATTAGAAGTGGGAGGGAAGCCAAGGGAATGCCCCCTGGAGATTGCCACCCTTCTCACTCCACTATCTCTGCTCCCATCTGACCTTAGAGACCCAACAGGCTTTTGGAAAACTGGCCAGAGAGGAGAGCAGTTGTTCCTTAGCAGTAGCTACTCTTGAAAACACAAATATGAAACATCACTTATCATGAGCTCCCAGGGTGGGAAGGGTTCCCGGGAAAAGTGAGCAAGATAAATAAGTCCTATTACTTATCATGAGCAAATACACTCCCTTTAAAAAAAACAAAAAACAAACAAAAAACCCTAGCCTATTGCTGGTGTTCTGGGGCTGTGATCTTTTCCCAGGGAGTGGGGTTCAGGGCTACATTTACACAGCGGATATCAACCCCTCCTTTGCTAAGACAGTGTTTGTAGCTGAGCGGTTCAGACTTCTCCTTTGAGGAAATAAGTTCCTCCCACCCTGGTGAATGTCACTGCCATCCCAGTCTGGGTTGTGCTGCCTGCCTTTGGGTTCTCTTTCACACTCTCCTCTTCTCTACCAGCCATTGTCCGTGGGCCTTTTGAGGACCATCCAACATCACTTGTCTTTTTTTTTTAATTAATTAATTTTATTTTTTTTTCACACAGATTTAGTCATATATGTACAGCTATGACCCTTCTTTTTCCCCTTCCCCCCACTTTTCCTCTGGGTGCTCCCATCTCCTCTTTTGTTGCAAACTAATGATTAGTGTTTGGCCCATTGGTCTCTTCTCTTTACTGTCCAATGTCTTTTTCCTGAGTAATAACCTAGTCTCCTGAGACTACATGGCTCATGCTGCTTTGATTTCCATAGGTGTCTTTGTAGCCAGAAGTTAGTCCAATCATGAGTGGGACCTTGTAGGTCAGTTGGGGTTCAGTTGCATCACCCTCCTGTCCTATATCTTTTGTTGTGAAGCTTCTTGCAATGGAGGTGACTCTCCTTTTCTCCAAACCTATGTGATCACGGGTATTCATGCCACCTTGTTCATATAGCTATTTCTATTCCTTTTGGTTCTGACATCTAGGGTTGGGTTCCAACTCCCAGCCATTTGTGGTAGAGAGGTTCCTTAATGGAGGCCAATTCCACTTGATGGTTGCCCCAGTTTCACTCCTATCCCTCTGTTTGCGGTTGTTTGGTGGCCACATCCCTTTTGTGGCTTTCATTGTCCTTTTGGGAAAAGGGGTGTTTTATTGGTGTTGAGCACATGTTGGATCAGGGGTTTGCTTGTCTACCCTTTAGGTGTAGTTTCGTGGCAGGTCATCATTTTATTGGGCTTTAGAGTTTGGGCCACTGTTGTTCCTGTTCTCTTTTTTGGTCTCACCCAGTTGTCAGATGCATCCAGAGCCTTTATTCTTCAATGTCTATGGCAGAATTGGTGGGTTTTTTTTTTTTTTTTAATCTCTGTTCTAGTCTGTTAGAAGTGGGATTGCCCAGAGGGGAGATACCCCCATCTCTGGCCCTGGCACCAGCAGGGGTGCTGCTTCTCCCTGATGTTGTGGTGACAAAGAGCTACTACCCCTGGTGGGCCATACCACATCTTCCATGGTTGGAGGAGGGAAGCTCCCCCCCTAAGGTCCCTACCTGTGGTCTATACCACCCAGCTGGGACCAGTAGCATCCCCACCCCCTGTTGAGCCTGATCCACTTGTCTTCTGAAGGCTTCCTCTGGAGGGAAGCTCGTGGAGGATGCTCTCTGCTGGATACTGAGCTGCCAGGTCTCCAGAGGTTGTCTGTGAAGGTATCATTGACCCTAGACCAGACTAGCACATCACAGCAGAGAGAGTAGCAATGGAGAGGACACATGAGAAACCTTCCTATCGCTGAGTCCTAGATCCCCAGGCTCTATGGCTGAGAAAGGCATAAGGACGCTCCACTAGTCCTGCCAAGGAGACCCATTCCTGGTCAGAGGTGTAGTCTAAAGGAGTCACACAGTGGCTTCAAGATGGTTAAGGAAATGGAATCTATCTAAGCCTGATGTAAGTAAATCTGGTCCAGCTAGATAGACACATTGTGTGATTTAACACTGTGCATACTCCTTGGTCATTTCCACATCCATGCTTTGGGCATGTGGGATTTCTGGTGCGCCCCTGAACCTCCCTGGGCTTCATATGCCTTCTCTGTCATTCCTGCACCTGCTTCTCCAGACTGGAGCAATGGGAGGAATCAGTTTCTTGTTAACTTTTTCTGGCCACCTTTCCCACCCTGGAAGCAAACAAGTTCCCTCTTTGCTCATCAGCATCTTATTCACCAAGTCTCTCCTTCTCTAGCTCATAGCAAGCGGGGGGAATGATTCTTGACAGGCTTCTTTGATGACTAAGCAGACATTGACTCAGTGATTTCAAGAGTCTGACGACATTCTCAAACTGGCCTTGACACGATAACTTGGCTCTGCTCCCACAGTAACTCCATCAAGGAAGCATCTGGTTAAGGAACCCCTGATCCCTGCTCATCCTTCAGTGGGAGTGCAGGAAGTCAGGAGTGATACCAGACACCTAGAGCAGAAATATACCTATTAATGCGTCCCAGTACCTGCATAGATGAGATGCAATGAAGGGGCTTTGTATCATGATGGAAATGTGTCCAAGGTGCTGCAGTACCTGAGTAAAGGGGATGCCTAGCTCTGAGGGTCTGGGGAGAGTAGTATTGGCATCTTCACAGAGAATACAAAGCACCCACAACTGGGTCTTGAGCCATGAGTAAGAATTAGACAGCAAGTTCAGGGATGCAGAGCAAGAGAAACCTAAAGAGAAACCTACCCATCCTGGGATAGCCTTTGGAGTTTGAGTCTGGGTTGGAATTCTAGCTGCACTATACCCTTGCACCCTCCAGCAAAGAATCTCACATCTCCTAGCTCTAGATTCTCATTTATGGCATCAAAATCCTCCTGGAAGTGTCACCTCAGCAGGCCTGACTTTATGTTCTGAAGCATATGTAGGAGCGGAACCCTTCCCCACCCCCCACTTTATTGAAAAGTCCAGAACTAGATGAGCCCCAGCAGAAACGTGTGCTGTGACCTGTTCACAAGACCAGAAATGTACAAGGATGACAAGGGACAAGACAAACATCAAATCTCAAGCATTCCTGGACTAGTGACTAATAGGGGTAAGTTTCAGCTAATGGGGATTAAATGAGATAGTGCCTGCAAACACATTTCTCATAGCCAGGCACATAGAGGGATATGATGAATGTGAATACTCTCTAGCAGTTTCTGTTTAAATGATCACTGAATAGGAGTGAACTCCAGCCTGACTTTCTTGGGCACCTTTGCAATTTGCCTGGGTCCTGGTGGCTGCTTCTCCTTACTTCAGTTTCACATGCAAACTGAAGGGGAGGTTCAGGGGTGATAGATACAGGAGTGAGGGGGTGAGGCAGGCAGCTGAGAAGCCTGCAACGGAAATTTAATGGTCTGTAATTGCTTTTCCAATTGGCCTCCAGGTTGGAATAATCTCATTATGGGAGCTACTGAACCTTGTGGCACGGCCCGAGAAAATGGTGCTATGTGAATCTCTTCTCTTTCATAAAGGCCAGAATAATTCACATAACCTCCCTGCAGAAGCCTACCATGAAGGGACTCCCCTTCCTAGGCTAGGAAAGTCATTGGTTTTTGAAAAGCCAAGCAAGAAAAGGAACTCTTTTCGTAACTTCAGCTACTATACTGGTGTGTGTGTGTGTGTGTGTGTGTGGGGTGGGTGGGTGTGGGTGTGGGTATACATGTATCTGTGTGGTTTATCTCCTGTTCTGAAAGAAAAGATCCCAGGACTTGGTCACTAAATCGTGTCTTTGTACTTAGACAAACCTTGGCTCCTCCGTGGCCAAGTCTTGGTCTGTCCTGAGGAGTGGAGCTGTTGTAGGTTCCAGTGAGCTCTGAAAATGTCTTCCTTCCTTCCTTCCTTCCTTCCTTCCTTCCTTCCTTCCTTCCTTCCTTCCTTCCTTCCTTCCTTCCTTCCTTCCTTCCTTCCTTCCTTCCTTCTTTCCTTTTTTCCTTTCTTCCTTCTTTCTTTCTTCTTTTCTTTTCGTTAGTTCATTCTTCTCTCTCTTTCTTTGAGACAGGCAAGTTTATTTAAGATAAGTGAAATGAAAAGTCTATTTATTATAAATAAAGAGAATAGAATTAGAGGACACCTTGAATTGGCCAGGTGCAAGGTGGGCTAAGGATAGATTTTACTTCTGAAGACATCTTTGAAGAGAGAAGAGAGGGAATTCTAAAGCTGTATCCAGATCAGCAGTTCCCAAGCAGGACTTCCTATTAGAATCTTCAAAAACTATTAATGCCTGGTATCCACTTCCAGATATCCTGGTGTAGTTGGTACAGGGTATGTAATGGACATCAAGATACTTTTTAGATCTCCCCAAGTGATTCTAAAATGCAGCAAAGTTTGAAAACAACAGAGAGATAAAGAGACTTTATCTTGCCCTCCTGACAACCGCCTCCTTCAAATTTCCTGAAATGTCAAGAGATTCCCTTACTAGAAACATCCTAAGACTGTTTGGTCTGCTTCCAAGAACTTTCTCAATCCTTTGTTCCATAAACTACCCCCTAATGAACCATGAATGAGCTTAAAAAATATCTTATAACCTAGAATGTATAAGGGATTTTTCCCCAAATGCATATATTTAGTTCACCTATGAGAATTAAGAAGATGTAAGTTGATGTCTATATTGGAGGAAGATAAGTCCTTCCCTATTTAACTTTTCCTTTCCCATCCCACTGGGAAGATGTGAGATTGAGCTTCTCAATGAACACGAGAACAGTGTGGTGATCTGTTAGTAATGTCTGCATGTGTGCAGTAGTGGGAGAGACAAAGCACACATCAATTCACCAATATTCATACCCTGAATGAAGACTATGGTCAGTTGGCTATGGGGTGGCAGCTGTCATTTCTTCCTGATGGAGGATATGCCATATTTGGGTTTTGGAACTGGTCCCCTGCTGTGCAATGTTGACTTCTGAGGGACACCAGTGCTCACTACTTGGCGTATTAAGCTCCTATACAGTCATGAGAAATGTGTGAGTCCACAAACCTACTTCCGCATGAGAGGGTGGAAGATGTGCTCATCTCTTGTTATGTACAAGTCTTTTTATCCTTTCTTTCTTTCATGCAAGGTTTTTTTCTAGCAGAGGTAAGGCAGATATCCCACCTTAGGAAGTCTGAGATATTGACTCTCAGAGGTGTGTGCAGGAGACATGTGCAAGTGTACTTTTTTTTTTAACCAGTGAAACAACACTCCTTGGGTGGTACCCTAGGCCAGGCATGTATCACAGCAGCATCACCATCACCTCCAGGATGCCCTGTGTCTCCTAGCTTATTTAGCTCTAGGTGCACATCCTGGGGCCAGGCAGAGGAGATCAAAGATCAGGCAGAGGGGATCAAAGATCCCACTTTTGGGTCAAGGACCTCAGCAGCCTGCAGGTATTCAGGGTTGGCCTGAGAAGCCAGGCGATCTCTCAGGCAAATCCAGTGTAAGGAGACTGTGACTATAGCTAGAACTTGTACCAGAATGTTGGTTGGAAGGGAAGTGACTCAGGACTGTGACTGCTGGCAGCCAGCTACTAGATCTTGGGGGGGGGGGTGATCAGGGGAAAACTTAGTTTGGTACCCCCTTGACAGGGTAGAGGAGAGTGACTGGGGTGCCAGGCAAGACTGCACAGAAAAAAAATGAATGCATTGGAAAACAAAAATGATAAAAATCTGAGCAGATCCAGGAAGGCCAGGGAGGTACAACTGGGAAGCAGTTTTAAATATAACTAGGGGAGCACCTTTCTCTTACCAGCAAGCATCATGAGAGATAACTTCTACCTGTCATCTCCTTCATGCCCCTTCTTCAGGGAGGCCCAGAGAAACTAGTAAAGGGTTCTTCACCATATAGGACAGGAGTCAAAGGTAAGGTGTGCCTCTTAGCTCTTACCTACTGCCCACTCCAATCTCACCGCACCACTCACAGCTCCCTGAGTTCAGCTCTGGCTGCCTTTGCCCAGCTCTTTCCTCCCTGAAATCTCCCCCCCAACACCACCTTACCACTCCATCAAACTGGAAACTCAAGTTCATATTTTCAGTAACCAACTCAGAGTGATTTCCTCTAGAAGGAATTTCCAAAATCTACCCTTCTCATTCATTGATCCATTTGATTGTCCATTCATCCATTTACTTACTGCCCATCATGGACCACCATGCTTGCTTGCCACCAATCACAGACTTAGCAGGGAACAAAGGACATAAGGGCACAGCACTCCTAGAAACTAGACTGTATAGAGAGAACAGATAAAACACAAAGAACCAGTCACATGATTGCATAATTATGACTTCCACTGAATGACTTAAAGACAAAATGCAGAGTATTATTAGTGTATGAAAGGGGGACTAATTGGAGTATATCAAGGAAGGCTTCTCTGAGGAAGCAGGCTTTGAGTTCAAACTGAAGGATGAGTAATGTTGTGACAGTGGCATCAATAAATATTAAGTGTTTCCTCTGTGCCTGGCTCTTTCCAAGTGCTTCATGTATATTAGCACATTAAATCCTCAAAACAACAATATGAGGTGAGCACTATTGTTGTATCCATTTTATTGAATAGGAAACTAAGGTATTGAGAAGTGAACTAACTGTCCTCCAGTCCCACAATTATTAAGTAGGGGAGTCAATATTTGAATGCAACCATCTGATTCCAGACTCCTCACTTTTGTGTAAAAGGAAAAAGAATATTCATGAAGGTTCTAGAAAGATCACAATAGTAGAGTGTGTGGATAGTGGTAGGACTGCTGGATCTGTGAATCTTAGACTTTGTTTTACACATTCTAGCCATCTACGCATCAATGGGATTTGAGCGAGGGAGCCAAGTTTAAAGATATGTGGTTGCTGCAGTGAATGGATGTCTGTGAGGAGGGTGGGGAGGGATCCAAGGTGGGCAGAAGTGGGGATACTGGTTAGAGGTCATTTTCAGTAGGTTAGGTAAAATAAGGAGACAATAAAAGAGAGAAGTGAGGGAGGAGAAAAAGGTGGGGGGAGGGAATAGACTGACCCCCTCCCTCTGGTGTGTGACACACCTTCTGTGGGTGTCTTGAGTTATAATTGATTAAGTCCTTGTCTCTCCCAGAGCAGAGCACTGGGAGAGTGGCAATTTTGTTCTGTATCAATCGCTCCTAGCATGAGGCCTGCCACAAAACATGTACCCAATCAATATTGTTGGCCGCCTGAGTGAGTTATGAATAGAACACCTGATGATGGCAGGCTACCACCAAGAACTCTATAGAGCCCACCTCTAAGTCCTGCCACCCCCTCAGTACCCAGCACCTGCCTCAAAAAGCACACCAAACTAGGATCTACTCCCCACCCAAATAGCCATTGTAAATCAGTGAAAAGTACCCCTCAAGCAGGCGCCTGGCTCCCTATAGGGAAAATGACTGGCTGATTGAGCTGCTCCCATTTTCCTGCAGTGTAGGGAAGCTCTGTTCTGGGGCTGACTTGGTTGGAAGCATTTCCCTCCTGCCTGCAAGCTGATGGCAAAGCAGATGTGTGGGTAAGGTGGCCAGCTTTGCCTTTCAGGTATAGAAGGCCACCTTGTCAGTAAATCAAATCAGTTCTCAGATTTGGGATGCAGCGTTTGTCACGGCAGCAACAGCACACAAACATGAGCCTGGCATCTTGGTTGTTCTGCAGATGCAGCCACTGTTGTCAAAACACACCACTTCTGGAGCAGAACTGGTCCAGGAGGCAGCCAACTGAAACCAGCTGACAGCCAGAGTGCCAGTAGGGCTGGTGTTGGCAAAAGAGACCCAGTTGGCATGAGACCACATTTGGGAGGCAAGGAAACCAGAAAGTCAATGCAGAGGTTCCCCTGAGTTGACTGAGGGGAGCAGTCCTTATTCAGAAAGCCCAAGCTTGACACTAGAGTTAGTCACTGACAGGTCTGCATTGCTAAGAAACTCATCACAATATCCTTCAAGGAACAGATTTTCTAGCACAATACACTAGGATTCTTTGATCAAAATTCCATGCAATTTTAGGGAATCTATGGCATAAAGCAGGAGGTGACAAACCATAACCCATGGACCAAGTCCTCCAGCCACCTATTTGTGTATGTCCTGTGAGTTAAGAGTTGTCTTTTGTATTTAAAGAGTTAAAAACAAATCAAAAGAAGGATAATATTTTGTGGCATGGGAAAATTAGATCAAATTCACAGAGTTTCCTCCAGTCCTCATAGTCTCCCTCCAAGCCCACCTCCTGAATCTTCCCAGGAGCACAAGCCTCTGGTTGTGGAATGTTCTGCTTGGTCTGATGTTGGGGGGGATGACCCTCAAAGTCTGCTGCAGGACACTGCATGCTCCCCTGAGTTTCCCTTAAGCACTGCCCATGAAGTGTCTCCTGCTTCTTGTCTCAACTCCAACTTATTTTGTCTCACTGGCCTGTATCCCTTTAGTTTCCATCCCCTAGAAAGGTTTGACTCCACCTTCTTCACTCCAGAAAATCTGAGTTATCTGAGTACCTGTCTTCCCTTGGACAAACTTGATGGTTATGTTCTGGGAACATCCACCCAGGCCTGGTGGCTCTGCCCTGCTCACCCGATGATACCAATGTGCCACCCCTTAGCATGACTGGATCAGCTCTTTGCCACTTCCTATACTGATTTGTCCTGCTTTCTTCTCTTGCCTCTCCTTGCTCTCTAACTCCATAGAGAGACAGAATGCTAGAACTGCAACTGTTTTCAGAGTACAGTTACACCGCCCCCTCATATCACAGATAAGGAACTGAGGCCCAGAAAGGGGAAATGACATCTGTCTACGCTAATTTCTTTCACAGAGATTGCACTGTGTGCTCATGATATGCCATACCCAGGGCTAGGCTTGCATTTGACAAGGAACGAAGACAAGTAGGTGAATCATTAGAATCCAATGTGGTGAGTTTTGTCACAGAGGAAAGCGTGGAGGTGTAGGGACAGAGGAGGGGTTCCTACACAGACACACATGTGGGGGTGCTCTCAGAAGGGTGACATGAGCACTTCCTGAGTAAGTGCTCCCAAGGGAAGGGGTGAGGAAGTTTGGGCAGATGGAATGCATTACTGGGAATTCCTTCTCAAGGGCAGCTGCTTCTCGTTCTTAGTATTCTAGGAAGGAAGAGGTAAAGAGGAGTGAAGGTGAAAAGCAGATGCATAATAAAGTATGAAAGCATATACTTTAAATAAAGTATGAGTGAATAACCACATGAATAAGTAGATGAACATTATTAGTGTCAATGCGCTGGTATACCATATATGTATGCTCATTTCGTCATGACCATGTTTAGGATTATTTGCACTGACAGAGGAGGCAGCTGAAGCTTGAAGAGACTGGTGTCCTGAAGTCATATAGACAAAGGGAAACTGCATTCAAACCCACGTCTGCCTTGCCTCCACAACTGACTTTTCCATTCTACCTTGCTGCCCATGCAACCAACCCACATCAGGTAAGAAAAGCCAAAGGGTAATATTTCCCCTCTCAGTATTGTGAGTGGGCAGTTTATCCACTTTGTAGCAAGATGGGAAGACCCTCACTTCCCCCTCCTTCCTGCTTTGATTCAAGTCAGTGAATCAAAGAGAGTCTCTGCCAGGAAGCATATTAATGGGGCCTTTACCAGCCTCAGAATCTGCTGAATCTTCATCTTCATTGGCAGCCAAATGAAGTTTGATTTTTAATTCACCCCACAGTCATAAAGCAAACCAGCCATTGCCACTCAGGCTCAGTCCCTGTGTCTTCCATACCCCACGGTCTGCCGGCCCTCCTGGCTGGCTCTGCTGGATGATCCTGACTGGCATCCCCATACCCCAATCCCAGGAGAGGAATGGTGCTGGGGGTCCAGTGCCACTCAACCCTGGAACTGCCTGGAGGAATCTGAAAATTACTGGTGCTAGGTCTCTTCAAGAGGGTCTGTTGACACTGGGTTCCAGGCCTAGAGATTCTAGTTCTCTGGCTGATGTGAGCAGTGGGGCTGGGAGCCACTGGCTTAGCCTGCATCCTTACCCAAGGCTCTTGGGATTTAAACAGTCTCATTTTCTGGAACAGGTTTTGATGCTGACCTCTCCTGTCTTAAGCTTCTGTTTTGCATTGTTTTGGGGCCTCCTCTTAGCCCCATACTCTCCAGGGCTGAACCTACCTTGCTCCCCCTGTTCTCACATCCTCTGGTTACAGATGGCTGAGTCCGGCAAGGCTGGCCTATGCACAGCTCTTCATAGCAATGCCCTCTGCTGAGTCCCAGCTACCATCTTGCCAGTACATAGCATGAAAGTGAAGCAGTGCCCCTTAGGAGCCAGGCTTCTTCTAGGAATGGCCCGAGAGTCACTGGATATATAGCCTCCTGAGTGCTGGTTTTCTCATCTGTCGAATGGTTGCTGCAGTTATCTATTTCTGCACAGCAAATCAACCTAAAACTTGAGGCCTGGAAACAAAAATATTTGTTTTGCTCAAGAATCCAGTTTGGACAGACTCAGCAGGGACAGCTAATCTCTGCTTCACTCAGCATCAGCTTGGGGCGGTCTGAAGATGGGCTGAGTCATCGAAGCCTCCATTGCCCGAACATCTGGCACCTGGGCTGGGAAGACTCAAACCACCAGAGCTGGGCACTGGGACTGCTTGGGCATCTATCTGCCTCTGTCATTATAAGGATTCTCTACAAGGTCTCCCAGGTAACCAGATTTCTAATGTGGGCTCGGAGCAAACAAGCCTTGTGTCCAGGGGAGAGTAGGTGAGGCTGTGTCCTTTATGACCTGACCTCAGAAATCGGAGCATCTCTCTCACATCATTCTCATCATTGAAATAGTCATGAGCCCCTCCCCCACCCACCTCCCAATACTGGATGTAAGGGTGAAGACACAGAATTGTATTCTTGATAGAAGAAGCTTGATCTAAATACAATGTTCTACTCACAACCATATTGCAGGCATTGCTTTATATTAGCCTGTCTCCCTTCCCCTAATTCCATGTCCGATTACAGCTTTTTTTTCTACACTAGCTGGCTGGGGCTTATTCTACCAGGTTTGGAGTTATTGACAGCACCTAAACTCGAACAGCACCTAAAATCAGGGCCCTCCTAAGCCCTGTTTTGCTTTGTATCCAGGTCTAGGTGGCAGACAGGGTCTAAGCGGGCAATGGGACAAAGCATCTTGCTAGTGGGATGGAAGCCTGTTAGATTAGGAGCCACAGACTAAGGGAAGACCAGAAAAGTTCTGTTTGAAGCCAGTGCCCTGAGAGCTACTCTTTTCCCACAACTATTCACAGAAGGCAAGTGAGCTCCACCTCCAGCTCCAGGCAGGAAGGCAATGTGGGCTGGGCAATGCATCCTTTCACATCGGCATTGATGTTCTTACAATTTAGTGGATGGTCAGATATTTTAAAAGCACTGCAAGTTAACCTTTAGCTTGAAGGTATGCTTTTGTTGCCCTCTCTTCCTCTCTCAGCTGCTCATGGGCAAGATGCCTAATGAACATAGCTCAGGTCCATTAGAGGCTGGACAGATGCTGGGTCCAGCATGAAGTCAGCCTCTGGAGGCTTTTAGAAAGACCAAAGGAACTGTGACAATGGGAGAAAAGATACATTCATTCAAAGACAATAATTGCATTCATGCTCTTTACTAAGAACTCCATTAATTCTGGATGTGGTCAGGCTGAGGGCACCCTCTAGAATTACGTCTTCTTTTAATGTGGCCATAACCATGACAAGTGGACTGAATGCAAGATCATGCATTCCCATCGTTTGGGAAATTCAAAAGCTGTGGTGCTGGCTAAGTGAAGCTACACAACAGTGTGAGAATCAAGCAAACTTCATTGTGATTCCAGGACTTGACACCCGCTGTGTGACCCCAGGCAAGTCACTTGACCTCTATGAGTAAGAAATATCAGATACAATGACTCAGAGTGGAGACTAAATGCAGTAATATGTTATTTTTCTTAATCTAGTCCTGCAGAAGCTGAAAATCTGATCTGAAAAGAGGAACTACTTGGTTTGGGAAATCCGTGTGTTGCCTGAGGCGCAGAGTCCCTGGTGCTGAACTGCCTTTGTTGATGACTCTCTGGGGGAAGTCAATCTGAGACCACATCTGGAGGCTCAGCTAGGAGGCAGGGATATAGACTTGCACTGCCCAATAGGGGAGTGACTGGCCACAATGGCTATTGCAAACTTGAAAAATGGCTGATGTGATTGAGTATCTAATCTCTAATTTTAGTTTAGTTCGTTTCCATTTTAATTCACAAGTTGATGCTAGATTCCTATAAGTGTATTTGGAACAAGTTGGTATAGGAACCTAGTTTTTCAGCTATGACTTTTATGAAATCTAAATGCAGCTCAAGCATTTCCATTGAAAAATGAGATGCACTCTAAGTATAAAACACAGACCAGGTTTTGAAGACTTAGGACAAAAAAGAATATGCTCTATTGTATTAACAATTTTTCAAATTGGATACATGTGATATTGACCTCAGATGAATAATTTTGGATATTTTGGGTTACATAAATTGTACTGTTAAAGTAATTGCACTTACTTTTATTTTACTTCAATGTAGCTATTAGAAAATATAAAATTACCTATGTGGCCAACATTATACTTCTGTTGGCTAGTACTGATGTAGGTGAGATATCGAGGTCTAAATCCAGAGCCCAGGCTGCCTTTGACCTAGGTACAGGATGCCTGGCATCGCACATTGGTGTTCTGAGCCAAAGCACTAAACATGGGCCTTTGCTGACCCTGTTCTCTGACCTCTGTGTATACATTATGGGAATGTGGAACACAGTGGGTGTTGGTGGGATTTGGATGGTCCTGTATCTCTTCATTAAATGCCATCTTAATGTCAGCCCCTGAAAAGTGCTCCATTGCTCACATATTGCTTTACTTGTATTGATTGTGTTTCTATTCTCCCGCTGCCCATCTCTCAGATATTTCTGACATCTCTCAGATATTGCTCAATTAGCTTACCGCCTGCAGAGAAAAGGTGTTCTCCATCTTACTGGTCCAAAATATATCTCATTTCAGCTCTACAGGGAGACTTTTCATCCCAGTACTGCCAGATTTGAAGAGTTAATCTTGGTGTAGTCTACTCCAACCCCTGAGCCTGTTCAGAGCTGAGGCTCAGCTCATTTCAACCCAGATCTGGGTCGAGGTGTCCACTGGACCCGGGAATCTGTGTTTAGATCTGAGCACGCAGCCATTCCCAGACAGCCCGCGCAATGACTGAGGTGGGAAGGCAGCTGGCAATTCGGCAGGCAAACAGCGAGCAGGCCCAGCAGGACTATGTCCTAACATTAATTTGCACAGGGCTTTGGTGATATTTAACCAAATGTGCAAAGAGATTGGTATTTCCCCCATCTATCACCAAGTCAGGCTAGAGATACATCCCTTAGCAAATATATTTCCTCCTCAGGATTACAGTCAACTGTTACTTGCTTATTGAAAAGCAGTGGCAGCCCTGATTGAGTTCACATTCTTCATCCATGGGAGAAAGTCCTAGCTGTCCCAGATTCACACACCACCATTTCTCAGGGGAGAACCTGATGGCTGGAGGATGAACAGTAAGCTCCATTCTGATCTGGGGTTGTGAGATACTATGGAACAGTCTTCTGGTTTAACTAAGAAAGGAAGTGTGGTTGACATCTTGCAAAATTTAGAGATAGACTTAATCTGACTTGACTATTAGCTGGTCTTGTATTTCTACAGAGATACCTCAAATCATCAAGCCTCAAGTTTGTATTCTGTATTTGAGAATGCCTGACCTCCTGGATTTGTTTAAGAACACAACACCTGGAATACAGTAAATGCTCAGCAAAAGCCCAGGATGCTTGTTAGTGGTTACCTATGAACACTTGAGAGATGACCAGCTACCAAATTCCCATTATACTTTTGCTGTATCTCAATGAATCACTGAATCAAATCCTTTCTGATTTTTATTTCCACCACCCTTAGTGAGTGAGCTATTGCCAGAAGAGAGGAAGGAAGATAAACCCCAAGTCCTAAATTCACTCACATTTTGTTCACACTTGCCCTGACACTTGATCTTATTAACTTTTGGTAGGAAGAAATAAACACATCAGATAGAATTTTTAAAATTAATTACTGAATTAGTTTTTTACTTCTATACAGATAGAATTTTGGGTGAGGCACTATGAAGCCAACTACATGGCTAAGATGTGAAAAGGATTGGGTGTTGAGTCTTCAGAGGTTTTACCCAAAGTAGATGAAATTCTAAACCTCATCTCCTGGATTCTGACAACAAAGACACTTTCTCAAAACTTCAAGAATCACTTTATTGAAAGCAGATAGACTGAAAGTGAATAATTACATTCATAAATTAAATTTTAGATATTCAAACATGAAATCATCGAATGTGTACTTGCTGAAAAAATTTGAACTTGCATCTTTGATGCTCACCTCCATTGAGAAATATATTCATATGGACAGTGTGCAGACAGTGGATAAGAGACCCAAGTTCAATTCTGTATTTGACTAGTGATTTTCTCTGTTACTTGGAGAGATGTTGGCTGTGCATCCTAAGACCCAAGAAGGGAACTACATTATTGATCTTTTTCTCTACACTCTGTCCAGCAATGGGGTTAAACTGATACAGGATGGTAAATGACTTAGCCAGGAGGGAATGTGCACCCAAATCCCTCAATCCCTGGAGCTTACACTCTCTCCATCACACTGCATCTGCAGCAGGAAAGTCCAGAAGGACTTAGACAAATTACCATGTGAATTTGTAGGTCCAGGGAAGATTAAGGACACAGAATCAAGGTAAGTTTGGAAGCAGATGTGTATCTGGAGTCCACATTCAGATCAGTGAGTTCATGCCCCTGAGAACAGACCACTCATCCTCCAAACCCTTGACACAGTGAGTCTCAGCCTGTATGTAGTTAGTTACATGACAGCAGGAACAGCAGGTTGCTTCTTTTGCCTTCTGCTGATATTAGTGTCTGATTAGTGTAGGACACACTTCTCTCATTGCCTCACTTATATGCTCTTTTTAGCTCTCTGTTCAATAAACTTTTCATCGGCATGTTGCATAGACTGGACTAAGGTCCCTGATTACCTCTGCGCTGGGTAGAAGTGAATCCTCTGGACACTCAACCCACTGATCTTTCCCAGTTTTAGCACCTGAAGTGTTCCCGCTGGCAGGTAAGGACTTTATCCCCTCTAGCTCCACTCCATGCCTTCTATCTTGTCCAAGGTTCTTTCTGATGTTTTAATTGGTCTTTGACCTACTGTGGCTGCCCTGATTTTATATTCATGGATGTACATTCCATGTCTGCTTTTTCTCTTGTTCCCAAAATCAGCAAAAGGAAGATAATATTGTGATGACTTGGTCTAGAAATGGGTATCTGGCCTAGAAAATTGTTTTAAAAAACAAGTGGAGAAGATATGAAGAATATGAGGAAATGATCCATAGAAACCAACCCTACGTTGCAAAAGGACCAGTGAGTAGATTTCCCCAAACTCAAAGTCTCAGGAATCCAAACTCTTTGGATGAAGGATGCCATCTTGAGTCGTGAATGCCAGGTAGATTTATGTATTAAGGTTGCGGGCATTTTTTGAAATAGTTGACAGCATGTCTTTCAATTTGGATTCAGGACTTTGGGGAAGGACCTTTGAAAAATACAATGTAAAGAAAGAGATTGAAGAGAAGGCCGACAATGACTAGCTATGGTTATTATTAGCAGTTCTATAGTTTTCATTAGTTTGAATTTGGTTTTCCAGAAGAGGTAGCATAACAGTTATGAGCAAAGTCTATCCAGTTGGATTCAAATATCAACTCTACCACTTAACTTGCTATTTGTATTTGACAAATCATGTCACTTTCCTAAGCCTCCATTTTGTTATCAGTGATGATGAGAATAATGATACTCACTTCATAGGGTTGTGGAAAGCAGTGTACACAATGCCCAGGTCATAGTGAATCTCAAGAACACTATATCATTATATGATTCTAGAACTAATCACATAATTCACTGTGTTCTATTTATTCCTACACTCCCTCTGTACCCTTTGTTCCCTTCCCTATAAAGTATGACACTTAAATCTATATGATAAGAAAGGTTTTAATCTTGTCTCTAGGGGCAGGAAATAAAAAAAATCAGTGGTCCCACTGAACAAGAAAGATGGGTAAACAGAGCCTAAAGTAATTGAGTGTTTTTTTTTTTTTTTGGGGGGGGGTACTGCCTGAAAAGAAAGGAGGTGTGTGGAAGATAGAAGATGTGTAGGATCACCTCTGCGTCAGAGCAGGAGTCCTCTGGCTTAACCATTGTTCCCTCCCTTAGAGAGGGAACCACTCACTCTGACTTGGGAGCTTCCTGTATTTCCTGCAGAGCTGCAAGCACATGCTGCATATTTCCATCACAAACTGTGACTGATTTAGGCAGGGGAAGGCTCTGCCCTCCTCTAGAAGGGTCTCCGCTTACTACTGCCATCATCACTAATCTTCATTCTACATCAGTTTCAGTCTCCTAATGGATTTTTGTGAGATTTGCAAGCATTTATAGAACTCAAAAGGATTAAAAAGCAAAAGCGCCTTTAAAAATATACAGTCTAAGAAAGCAAGAATCACTGTTCATCCTTAAAAGCAATTGTAAATTCGTCAACTAACTATAATACTGAAGACATAGTATATTCCTTTAAATAAAAGATGTTTAAGGTGAATTTCAGTTGTTTTCTTCACTTCAGTAATAGACATATCTAATTAAATACTTGAAAGTCCATTTAATTTTTAATTCAGGAAGTCATTCATGATCGAGGCAATTTAAACAACTCAGGGAAAAACCTCAAACCCAAACGAAATTCCATTAACTACGTGGATACTTTAATGGTACATTTAACTAATGTTGAATTATGATGAGTCCCTGCAGAGGTACCTATGCAGTCTATCAAGTCCCTTTTGGGCAATCCAAGCTTTTAGCTTTTAATGATCAGTTCAGCTGATTGGATTGACAGAGTGCAGTTATCAAGGTTACCTTTGATAATATGTGCCTCAGAGGAAAAGCAATTCTTTTCCCCCCTTTTATTTATTTTTTAATAATTTATTTATATATAAATTTCACATCTCTGTGATCTCTGGGGTTCACCTCCCCTACCTGACTGTTCCCACTCTGTCCCATCCCCTCCCCCCCTAGGTTGTGTATTTCAATTTGGTTGTTGGCTGATTTTGACTTTTCTTCATGGATTTTTGTTTATCTTTCCCATCTCCCACGTAGGACTGAAACCATTTGGTTTCTGTTTTTTTTCTTTTTGACTTTCTGCTAATATGAATTCTTCTAAGTCCATCATGTTATCATAAAATCATCTAATTTGTCATTTTTAATTGATGAGTAATATTCCATTGTGTATATATACCACATCTTTTTCATCCAGTTATCTGTTTTGGGACATTTCGGTTGCTTCCATGTCCTTGCAATTATAAATAGTGCTGCAATAAACATCCGAGCACAGGTGTCCCTTTGTACCCACATTGAAGTCACCTTTGGATAAATTCCCAGGAGAGCAATTACTGGGTCAAATGGTTGTTCCATTTTTATTAATTTGAGGGCCCTCCATACAGCTTTCCATAGAGGCTGGACCAGTTTACATTCCCACCAGCAGTGTAAGAGTGTCCCCTTCTCTCCACATCCTCCCCATCACCTGTTGTTGCCCGTTCTTTGGATGTGGGCCATTCTTGCTGGTGTAAGGTGGTATCTCATTGTGGTTTTGATTTGCATTTCCCTGATTGCTAATGACATTGAACAATTCTTCATGTGCCTGTTGGTCATTTATATTTCCTCTTTGGAGAAGTTTCTTTTTAGTTATTCACCCCATTTTATGATTGGGCTTCTTGTTTTGCTTTTGTTTAATTGTGTGAATCCCTTGTGGATCTTCATTATTAAAACCCTTATCACTCTTGTGGAGGACAAAAATTTTTTCCCATTCAGTTGGGCTTCTTTTAGTTTTTTCTGTCATCTCTTTTGCTGTACAGAAGCTTTTTAGTTTGATGTAGTCCCAGCTGTTTGTTTTCCTTCAATTTTTTGCCATCAGTAAGTAGATTTTTCCAGAAAGGGTTTTTAAATTGTACTGAGGAAAAGCATTTCTGCTGGCCTTCCCTTGGAGTTCAATGGTCCTGTAGGACTTCTCAGCTGATACAAGTGTATCTCCTCTTAGTACTTCCCTCTGGCTTCATGTATTAACCACCTTCATGGCATAAGATGGAGTGCACAGAGACCCCCTGGAAGCAGCTTCTGGTTGATTTCTATGGCATTAGCCTCCAACTCTCTGTCGACCATTCATATGCAAAGCCCAGTGATCTCAGCTTGAATTTCTTTATGAATTTCTTTACAGGAATTGATTCATTAGGCTTGAAGAACATTCAGGATCATCTTGCTCAATATCTTCATTTCATCAATGAGGAAACAAGCCTACAAAAGACAGGTGTTTCTTTCAATGTAACAGAGCCAATTGGGAGGAAAGTAAGAACTGGATCACATGTTTCCCTTTCCTTCCTGGTCTCTTTCTATCAAGGGCCATGTGGACTGGGCCAGCTCTGATTTGATTTCATGGGTTCAGGGTAGAGTGAGAGATGGATAGAGTGGAAGAAGAGACAAATCACCAAAAAGAAAAAAATTATCAAACCCTACCCTCAAGGATTTCTGTGATAAATGTAATGGAGAAACAGAACAAATATATTTGAAGCAATTAGGAGAACATCATAAGACAATATGTAATTAGGTACTAAATTATGTGGCACAGAGAATGGAGAAAACCTTGTGCATTAAAGAGGCCTGGAAGATTTTGCTGAGGTTTGGATATATAAGTGACTTTGAATCTTGATAGTAGGTTAAATATTGAATGGATATGGGTCTTTTCTATGTGTTAGAGTTTAAAAATTTAATATAGCTCTGGAGTCATCCAGTCTTGACAAGCTTATTGAAACTCTGCAAGTCTCAGTTTCTGGGCCTATAAAATGGAGATAAAAAGGCTACTGTTGGACATGGGTTTCCCCAAAAGGAAATAACCACTGTTAGAGGAGAGAAACTGTAATTATTTTTACTTTAGTCCATAGCTCCTGCTGTAGTTCATACACTCTTATCTATTAAGCAAGAACCACCAAATAATGATTTACTGCAGTTCCTTTCTTCCCAAGGATATTCACATTTCCCTCCATCTATACACAGATTCTATGACTTTGGCATACCTTTGACCTACTGAGGTTCACCGTCAGAGGTCAGGAGGGACATTCAAATAACATAACTGGTACCACACAAATCCATGTCTACCCTTGAAGGACTCATAAGCAAGGAGTGGGACCATGACTGAAATACATAGGAAAAGGGAAGGTTATTGGATGAGATCTCCAAGGAGAAGAATATATGAATAACTGATGAAGGCTATTTGGCAGCCTCAGTACTTTCTATTCTCCTGATGCCTTTTAGCATAGAATGTGACTGTAGAGATGAACTTGGCTTGAACTACAAAGAGGATGACATGAGAGAGCATAAACTGAGGGTGAAACACTACAGTGTGGTGGCATCTGCACCAAGGAATTTATATTCCTTTCAGTGCCACTTGGGACGTTTCACTGCCCACTCCCCTGATGTAAGCGAACAGGAGGCAGACTGCAAAGCTTCAGAAGGTCCTCAACCAGTCTTGTTTGGTATTCTCATAACTCAGGGCTCCTGAGGAGCACAGGATATGAAAAAGAAGGGAGGAGTGCTCTAGTGGAGGAAGTTACCACTTTTAGGGACACTGAGATGAGTAACTTGAAATAGAGATATAAATTGTCTTAGAGTCTAGAAAATTGCAAGTATCTAAACAAATGGGCATTCTCCTCCCCACACTGGACTTTCCTATGATGGTTGATTTATTTAAAATTAGAATGGAAACAATCACTAAGAGTCTGATGCTGCCTGTGACTTCAGGGTGGGCACTGTAAGAGAGGGTTGTCCCTGAGCACAAGACCCCATCTTGTCAAGAAAAAGGAATCTGAGAGTGAGAGTTGATTATGTCAGTTATTTTTCAAAAATGCTGGGAATGTCTGATTTTACTGCAAATCTTGTAAGAAATGGTACCAAGTACATAGAAAATGAGTTTACTGCAGGATTCTGATTCTGGAAACTTAGACTCTTTTTCTGAAGAACTTGAATTCTTACTATATATGTTCTTATTACGAACAATCAGATAAAAGTTGCAAATAAGAATCTTCCCTTTGTTTCTTTCCAGAGATAGTGTAGATGAGGAAATACCTACTGTTATTGGGTCCCATGCTGTTCAATCATCCAGAGGAGAAAAATTCTACAAGAAGAGAAAGTAACCACCATGCAATGGAGAGAAAGCAATTTGAATTCCTGGGGCTGCTGGGATAACAGGAAGAGAATGCTGTTCCTTCAAGGTAGGACATCATCTCAAACAGTTTTACTCAGAAGCTGTTTATTGATTTTATTTTAATCTATATGAACATAGCCCTTTTAGAAATAGATGATATCATGCAGCATCTAACATTCAACCCAAAGCAGAAATACCTTCTCTAGGATCACTGAAAAGGAGGGACATTCTGCTGAAATATGTTCAAAATACAGGATTCAGCAATTCCATAGGCAGCATTTTCTATAAATTAATTTTAAAAATATGAGCTCACTTGTTAAAAAGCTCTCCCTGATATTTAGCTGAAATCTTACCTCCTAGGATTTTATTTTGGCTTATAGCTAGGATCAACTTCAACATGGTAGCCTGTCCAGGCTTAGAAATCTCTCATCTTTCTTTTCTAGTGACCTCTAGTTGCTTCTCTTGAGGTATTTTTTAAGGGAGAAAGAGACAGGTGATCCTCTTCTTAGGATGAACTTTGTATCTTCCATTTTGCCTTTTTCCTTGTCAAAATAAAACAGGACCTTTCACCTGTTCTTGGCATAAACATAATGTGGAGGTAGGCCTAAAAGTGATCATGTGACCATCCTGTCCCTAATACCAGAGTATCTACTATCATCAGTATAAAGAACATTTGCATTTCAAAAGTAAATGGTTGAGAAAACGCTGATGACCTTATACTGACATTTGGCACAACTTGCATTACACCTCTCTTCCTCCCTAGCCTGGAGTTTGGGGAACCAGCTCACTGCCCTCTAAATAATGGAGAACTTCTACTCTTCACATAAGATTGAAACAGGTCATGAAGTTACTATTTGATGACCCCATCTGACTTCCTTGTAGATTCTCCTCAAGAATAAAATTTGAGAATGTTTGGGAATGTTCTGTGACATTTACAGAGCCCCTGCCTCAGTTCTAACATAGAACTACCGGGAAGACCAGGACCACTTCTTCCTCTTTAGGGGCTTCCAGCCATTTCTCTTTCTTTAGAAGACAACCTAACTGGACAGATTGGTGACGTTATTATTATTTTTGATCTTTTTCTGACCCAAAGTGAAAAATAACTCTGAGGAAAGTTTTGGTCAAAGAAGTATCTGTTCCCTGATTTAATTCAGGAACTGCTGGTGTTTATGCATATGGGGCACTTAGCTCTATTTGCATCCACATCAGATTCCTCCCTGCTGACAGCAGACCTGTCTCTCCCAGGGATATAGATGTAATTATCCTTTCCTAAGTGCATGGCACACTGTCAGGATTTTGCTCTAGAAGAGAGAAAGGCCCAGAAACAAGCTTGAAGAGGGATGAGTGAGGAAAGGGAGGAGGGACAAGCTTCCCTATTCAGTTGAATTGGAACCCCTCATGTTTGGAACAGCTGTAAAAGGTTTTTTCCTTATCAGAATTTTTTTGTCCTTTCTCACCCTACATCCCTCACCTAGCAGTGAGGATGGGGGTGCAGACAAACTGGAGAGGGACAAAACACATGGCAGCCCATTGTAATCAGCAGAAAGGGGTTAATAGGAGTTATTTTTGTCATCACTTGAATTCCCCTCCTCATACTTGTCTTTGGTCTTACAAGAAGGAAGATCTACCTGGCTGGTTAAGAGTTTTATTCTTTATTTTGCCCTAAATACAGAGATAACATAATCAAATTTTGATCTAGGCAAAGTGACTTCACAATAAAGCTGGTCTTTAGAAGGAATTGAGAAAATATTTTTAGGGTATTTGATTGGTAAGATGGGAATTAGAGCCAACATAGGCAATCATTGTTAGCGTGTGGGCAAGTAAAATACGGTAAATAGATATTAAGGAATATTACATTAGTAGTTGGAACAAATTAGCTCTTTTAAAGTTTTAATTTTTACTATTTTCTTATAACCTCAATCATATCCATATTATTGAATCCCCTTATGTATGGCCCTCTTTCCTCCACCATCCCTCTTGCCCACTTTCCAGTCACTCTGACTCCCCTCTTTTTGTGAGCTGTTGGTTGATAAAGTTGTTGGTTAATGTCTGGCTCATTGGTCTCTTCCTTTTCTGGTACAACATCTTTTTCCTGGGTGAGGACCTGAGATCCTGGGACTTGGCAGTCCATGCTGCTTAAATTTCTAAGGATAACTCTGGGGCAGGTAGCCAGCCCAAGTTTATCTGGAACCTCTTATAGGCTAAGTATGTGAGGTTGTTATCCAGGATCCTTTATTGTAGCTCTTCCTGCTGTGAAGATGGCAGTCTCCTTTTCTTCAGTGTTGTCACTGGCCTCATCATTCCTGCTGGCTGCCTCCTTCATTCTACTGTGTCCCATGGTGCTCCCACAGTGCTGCTTCCGAATCTTAGAGTTCTAGCCTCTGGTGCTGGGATTCCAACTCTCAGCCATCGGCATTGGAGGAGTTCCCCGGTGGGGGCAGACTCCAGCAGGTTTGTCCAGCCCCTCTCCTTTCTTATGGTTTGCCATTCTGTTGTGGGGCTGCCACCCCTTCTCCGTGGCTTTCCCCTCCCACTGGAAAAGAGGGTGCTTTGCTCACATTAATGGTATCTCTGAATTGGGGCCTTGGTTCATTAGTCCCCAGAACATTGTAGGTGAAGCTCTTTGCCAGGTCACTTCTGTGATGAGTTTCACAGTCTTGTCTACTGATTCCGATTATGCTCAGTTTGGGTCCTGCCTTGGTGACGATTGTACATACCCAGAAACTTTGTTGTTTTCTTCTCCCATGTGTCTGTGAGGGGAATGCTCATTTTCTCATTCCTAGTGAGAGCTGATAGAAGTGGGAGTGAACCAGAGGTGGGAGACAACCTCCACCCTCCCACTCCCTTCATTTACCCCCTCCTCCACTTCCCCAACCTCTACCCCCCGAAGTTCCCCACCCCAGCAGCCCATGCCCCAGCAGAGGTGCCACCCTGCTCCCTGACACCTTAGGAACAAAAGGCAGTCCAGCCCTCTCAAAATCCAAAATCCTGGTGGGGATGGTTACCTCCACCCCTGCCAGCAGCCTAGGCTGCAGCAAGGCCACCATTGAAACCCTCTCCTGAATGCCGGTCTGTTGGTAGGAAACTCTGCCTCCACTTCTGGTCCAGCTAGGACTAGACCCAGACTAGAGAGGTATGACCTATTCATGCAACAAATCAACTTTTATAAATATGTTTCTGTGATATGTGTGTGTACGTGTGTATATGTACCTGATCTTTGTGTGTGTGGTTTGTATGTATTTCCAGGTCTTGGTAACTATTGTGTATGTGTGTGTGTGCACGCACCAAACCTTGATGTCTGTGGTATGTGTGTGTGTGTGTGTGTGTGTGTGTATACCAGGTATGTTCTTTGTCAAATGTCACAGTAATGCTTTCAGTTAGAAGCAACATGATGAAAAGTAGTAGACAATTAGACCAGGAATTAGTCTTGGTTTTTCTCTTTCTCGGGTTTGGTTTCTCTGTCTATAAAGCAAAGGTCCTTGTACTGCCTTAATTGGTGGTTTAAAATTAGCTATTATGGATAATTATGGCCAGGAGTCTTCTTCACCTGAAGTCATATAAGAAACCATAGCATCCTTGTTAAAGTTGTACATTCTGTCAACTTCAGGTCCTATGTTGTTTAGATCCCAATCATTACCCTTTTCCTTCCAAACCCCCACTAGATAGAAGGGGGTTCATAGTTGACTCAGGATATAATATTTCAGTAGCTATTAGAAGACCACCTTTTACCCATGAGAGCTCTGAACTTCCTACATTGAACACCTTCCAGGCAAGCTTCCTCTTAGAATCTCCTTCTACTGGAGAACTCTAAGAGCCTAATGCATAAGGTCTAGCCAGTTACTGGTTTTTGATGATTTTTGTTACAGATGAACTTGTCTCATGTAAAGCAAGATAAAAGCCGGCTCAAACACTACCTTCTCATCACTGGTAGGGCTGGAAGAGTCGCTGGGAGTAGGGAATGGGAGGACAGGAAATCTTTTGCCTGTGTTGACTTAATGAATGCAGCCAAATTTAACATGGGAGGAAGGAAAAGGGAGTGAACCCCTAATGTCCTTCACCTACTGTTCTTTTGAGGCATCAGGTAACCAAGGAGACATTTTTTGTGATATTTTTAGAAAGGTACAGAATGATTTCATTTTATTCTCTGTCATTACGACAATTTTAACTTTGCCCCCAAAAAGTGCTGTCACTGTTCTTTGCAGGTAGCTGGACTGTATCATTACAGTGATGTGAGAAGTTTCTGAGATGTGGTGCTTTGTCCACCACACTGGTCACCTGGAAGACTACATCCAGGACTGTCTTCCAAAAAAGTGGAGACAGCATTGCTAGATGCTTCTACTCATATATTATCAACAAATATTTATTGAGTTGCTACCATGTGGGTGCTATAGTGATTAAGACCAGTGTGATTTCTATTCTTATGGGGTAAGATCATAATTCAAGAGGTCCCCATTCTTCTGATCTTTGGGACAGTGTAGCATAGTAAGTTAAGTATAGTAATAAGTGGACTTTAGAGCCAGACTGCCTGGGTTAGAGCCAGGGTTCTGGCCCTGGCTTGACCAATTACTGGCTGTATGATCCATATGATCTAGTTATTTGTGGAAAATGGTGTTAATGGCAATACTCATATCACAGAATTGTTTTGAAGCTAGAATACATACAAACACACTTAGAGCACTAAGAGATATAGTAGATACCTAGTAAGCACTCAATAAAAGTTTTTCCCTTCTTAAATATATTCCAGAAAGACTCTTCCACTTATAGGCAAATCTCTCACACATGAATTGTTAATTCTATCCAACAGTCTTTGATAGTCTACCCTTCTTCCTGGGAATCTGCCATCCTGTTTTACATAAAAACTAGGTCAGTCTACATTCCCACCAACAGTGTAACAGGCTCCTTTTCCTCCACATCCTCACCAGCATTTGTTGTTTCCAGTTTGTTAACATAGGTTAACATTTTCACTGGTGTGAGGTGGTATCTCATTGTTGTTTTGATTTGCATTTCCCTGATGATAAGCAATAAAGAGCATTTTTTTTCAGGTGACTGTTGGCCATCTGTATGTCTTCTTTGGAAGAAAGACAGGGCTAGCAAGATTTGAACTCTTAGAGCAACTTGCAGACATAAATTAGTACTTATATAATTATTAGTAGAATTGGTAATAAACAAGCATTACTATTTTATAACATGCATATGCTATCGTATATACTTATATACATAGGTAATAAAATGTGTAGATGTATATATAATCACTTATTTAACCCTTACATCACTTTGGGAAGCAAGAACTATATTTTTATGCCTATTTTACAGATGATCAAGCTAAGACTTAGTGATGTTAAGCCAGTTCTCCACATAGTCAAGAAGGTCACATTCTGAAAAAAAAAAAGTGGGATTTAAATTCTAATCTGGCATTGCATATCTTCTTCAATGTTTGTTCTTCATACTACTTAACACACCAACAGCAGTTCAATGTTTAAGGCAAAATAGATACTAACTGAAGGGATCAGCATATTATATCTGAGTTCTTAGGGCTCTTATTTATCTATATACCAATTCACTTAGCAGAAAGTTCAAAGTGATTTAGCTTAGTATGAATTTTCTAGGTCATCTGGGTATTTCTGTGGTGTGTACTGTTAAGCCTTCATTTGGATAATCAGTTTCCATTTCTCTTTAGGGCTATGAAATCCTCACATGGTGGCAAGACTATGTCCAAACCCCAAACTCCTCTGATGACTCATCGGTAGCTGGGATAGTCAAATATTTTGAGTCTTGTTCAATCAGTAACCTGAGGTTAGTGCTGCTCTTCTGTTTGCTATTGTTTTCTCAATTAATAGGAAATATGAAAAATATTGCTGTCGAGCAATAAATTGAACCAGTCCCAACACCCACAAAATCCATAATGCTATAGATAGCCAGATAGACCTTAATTGTGATTTAATAGTGTTCACTGTAATTTAGCTCCGGGGAAATGTACTTTCAATTAACCAATGTAAACACAATGTCTACTTACCCCATAAATGTTCTCCTAAATGTGCTAATTAAGACCTAAATCCACTGCCTTTCACATGGTGCCTGCCTCTCCTTTCCCTAACATGTCACTCTACTTCAGGATCACCTTAATCTTGTCAGGATTGTTGCGATGATGGTCTACTGCCTACATCCACTCTTGGCCTATATACTTTAATTCACCTTTCACGGGGTTTAATTCAATTTAAAAAGATAACTCTTTAGTGAGGCTCCCTGTAACTACTTTTTAGCTCTGGCCCTGCCAAGCATATAGCCACCAACCTACTCAGCTAGCTTCATCTTCTGTTTAATCAACACCACGTCATCCAAGCACTTCTATATTCAGGTATTTATATTGCTCCCTCCTTCTAAACTATTCTAACCACCATGTTCACAGGAAAACCTAACCTCTTCTTCAAGACTACTGCCAAGCTATCCTAACTTGATTCTAATACAGAATTTGAAGCACCGCTTCTGTTTTTATATTTGTAACTTCACGGAGACTTGCAAACAGATGCTTTATAAATGATAACTGAATTAAACACAGCTGAATTGAAAGGAAAGAAGTACAAGCCTGCTCCTTCAGCGTCTGGACTCTTTTAGGAGACAAAGACATGAAAATAACTGGGACATTCATTTAACTTCCTCTAGTTTGAGAGTTTTGGTTCTGCATGAAGGACATAGACACTGTCCCTTCGAGAGACAGGAGACTGGTAGCTTGGTCACAGTGTAGTGTGGTGAATGCTGGTGCTAGGGGAGCCCAGTCTAGGGGGTTCCCGATTAGGGATTCATGGAAAGCTTTCTGGGAATGTGCTACTTAAAATGGATTTCAACTGGGGCTTCAGCCAAAAGAGAGCAATGATTTTTCAGGTATGAGGGATGTTAATGCCATGATATGAAGAAACCTGCTCTAGGAACCACTCTGCATGGCCCAAGTGGGGATTGAGATAAGAATGCAGTAGACAGTCCAGTTCTCAACAGATCTTGTCTCTGTCTGCTCTGGCTGCTGTCACAAAATGTTGTAGAAAGGCATAAACAGAAATTTATTTTTCTAGTTCTGGAGGCTGGGAAGTCCAAGGTCAAGGTGCTGGCTGATTCAGTTGCTGATGAGTTTACTTCCTCCCTTGCTGAAGCTGCTGAAGCTGCTTGCGGTGTCCTCACGTGACAGAGGAAGGATGCTCTGCTGTCTCTTTTCCTTCTTACAATACAAATAATGCCATATTAGGGGCTCCATTTCATACCTCATCTATTCTAATTACCTCCAACTCCTAAGACCTATCAAACTGCAGGTTAGGCTTTAAACATTGAACCCTGGTGGTGGGAGGGGAGAAAGAGAGATAGAAACATTCAGTTCACACCAGAGCTTCAATGCTAAGATCTTTAGAATTTATCTTGAGACCTTTTATTCATCAATAGAAGATTTTTAAGAGGGAAGGCCATGACATGGTCAAATTGTCATGTCTATTGGGCACAGCTGGGTTGTCTAGGTGGGACGTTACTGAGAACTAACAGTGGTGTTAGAACTCTGGCTTTCCATTAAGACTTTGTTCAATCCTATAGACCAGAAGTCCATGATCCTGTGTTGTAAGAAATAGATGGATGCTTTAAATAAAGAGCCAGAAAGTGAATGAAAATCTAGGTAGGTTATTGCTTCATATACCTGGGTACCATATAATAATACCAAGATTTCTTGGTTGAGAGACTAGAATGGTTTCTACGAGTGCACACAAACATAGCCAGAGCATCCCAGGCTGTCACAAGAAAGTTCTTCTGATGGACAGCTCTAGGCGCATGATCAAGAGAGTGTAAACCATGCTTCCCTTAATTTTTAGGGACCCCAAAACTATTTGGACTGGGGGGATGCCAGAAAAGAAAGAATTAACAGGTGAGACATGGTTCTTTTCATGCACATGAGGTGGGCAGCAACTGAATTACAAGGTAAATGGGACAGAGAAAATTCTCTGGCCAGTGGGAAAAGGTATAGATATGGGCTCAAGGGGTCCTTGCAATCAAAATTTCTGGTTGTTTTGGGGAGCTGCCACAAGGGAGTGAAAAGGCTAGCCTTAATAAAAGGTCCACTTATATACACCTTTTAATATATATATTTTTAGCTAAAGTCTGAAAGCCAGCTGGTAAGACTGAAGTGCCAGAGGCTGTTAGCCCCTGAAGAAAGGCAGTTAGGCACAGGTGCACTGAATCTGCTAAGTCACAAAAGAGCACACAGTACAAGCACCCTGTTGGGTGCTGAAAAGACGCTTTTGAATTCAAAGAAAATCATTTGCCACACTGAAAGGCAGCCAATGGGAACACGCTGTCTCCCAGGGAGTGTCCAGGCAGTGAGAGGAGGGCTGACCACACTCCAAGCACCACATTTATTGGCACAAACCCCAGGGAGAGGAAGCCACCAGGCCTTCTGAGTGAACATCAAGATAGGAAATAATTGAGATGGTCCTGCAGTGTCCTGCACAGAGATGCAAACAGAAAACTGCAAAATCCAGGAGATGGAGAGATACGTCAGCATCTGCACCTGAGACAGTTCTGGAAAAAGGAAGTTCACTATATGCTGGAGAACAAACCATCATCTCATGAAACCAGAGAAAAAATGGGTGTATGTTTGAGTATGGAAAAGTGGAGAATGAAGAAGAAGGAGGAAGGAGGTATTTTGTTTATTCCAGCCATGTATCATCACCTCAGACCTGACACCATGCTTTCAGAAGGATGTCAATGGACCAGGCACTAGTCAGGCATGCGGAGTCACTGGAAGTGAGACAGAGAGATGGCCCAGGAGAGTGGTTTCACTGGGTGCTGACACGTGATGACTGTCTTGTGAAGGATAAATTAGACCTTTTCAGAGAAGACTCAGGGGAAAACCAGAACAGATGAGTAGGATTCTGGGGAGACAGATTTCACTTTGATGGAAGGAAGACATTTGAAGCAGTTAGCATTTGAGCTGTCCAACTATGGAGCTGACTGTCTTGGAGGCCATGAATCCAAAATATATTCAACAGAGGAAAACAAAGAGGCCTGTCTCTGCTGCCACATGGACTCAGATATGGTTCGTTTTCCTCACTGCATTTATCATCTGAAGTGGTTTTGTTTATTATCTGTTGACTTGTTGATGGTATCTGCACTAGTGGAATGTAAATCCCATGGAAACATGGACTGTATCTTTCTTTTCACAGCTTGCCCCCAGAACCTAGGGTAGTACCTGGTAGTATATGGCAGGTGTCCCAGTACAAGAGACAAGGGAAGACATTGACACTATTTGAAAGGCAGGTCTCAGACATGCCTTTCAAAATTTAAGAAAATATAGATCCCTTTCTTGAATGAACCCTCACATAGGATATCAATATATAAAACAGATGAATGTGACATTTTT